>JAXQGS010000132.1:0-28912 GCA_037040325.1 Mucor sp. M7501 | reverse complement strand
TATTTGAACCCCCGCCTAACGAAAAAACAGAGGGAAACCCTCGCATTTTTTTTCTAGAATTTTTGTGTGTGTCGAGCTCATTCTAGCGATAGGATTGGCTGAAAGACTGGACAGCAAGTGAGATAGATCATTGCAAATGTTGAAATAAAATGAGGCTTTATAATAATGCTAGAGCTTTAAAAGTAATATGTTTCTATATCAGTTTTTTGCCTAGTTTAAGCAGGTACAACCGGCATTCTCGTAGCTAGCATGGTTGTTGTTAATCCGCGATTTTGTGAATTTACTGATTTTAAGCAGATGCGACTAGTAAAAGCCATTGGATTACTATATGAATGTTGGCTGGATATCTAGTCAAAGCTGTTGACCGTACTTTGTTTGACTAGAGCGTGTTAAAATTGGGCTCGTGAAAGACGATGTGGATGAGTAGTGGCGAGAAATGTTTTAAAGGGCTGATTTTTGATGGGCTGTAACTTTGAATTTTATTATGCAAATAATAAAACGAGGTTAGTGGTTACTATTGTTTATTTTTTAGCTCTGCATACAGTGATATAACTCTTGTTTGTGTATAACTTAGAAGGAACTAAAGATCCTATATTTGAGTAAAGAAAGAAACGTATGTATTTATGCATTTGGATTAAGCTTGTAATGTTGGACATGATGCAGAGCACTAATAGGCGCTTCTACTATTGCGATATCTGGCAAATATTGTTGATGTTTGATTTAAACAAGTAACCAATGCAAGAGCACTGTCTATAAAGGTTGATTCGAGTAATCTTGATTGCGCTTTTTGGATAATATGCACTATGCTACAGTTTGCTAGAAATGTTTTATTGTGAGTTGTATACATGAAGGTTAATGCAACTTAATATTGTACAAGTCTACAATTTGCTCAAAAGCCCAGGATCCAAGTGCCGCGTGCACGATACGATTTGGATGATAGCTATCCCAAAAGAAATGCTTTTCTGGATCATCACAAGCCGTAGTGTTACCAATGCCCCAAGCACAAGGACCGTTGGATGTCTCCAAACCAAGAGACTCGGGATGAGCCAGCTTGTCTTCCATCCAGCTATGGAGATCCAAGAAATTGATGGTGGCATTAGGGAGTGCTTTGGGAGTCATGTTCTTGACCAAGGAATTGAAATCAACCACCATTTGGCCTACTTGCTTCTTCTTGTCATCAGGGACAACAGGCCATTGATCAAACGGAGAGAGGTTGATGATGAGGAAGTTTTTAGCACCGTACATGTTAACCAAGAGCTCAGCACCCTTGACGAAATTGGCAGCAGCGGCTTCCTTTGTGTAGTTTTTGTTGACAATGTTGTATTGATCAGGACGAGCGAGAGAGATCATGTCGTTATGACCGTGGAAAAGAAGATACAAGTCATCAGAGGTGCCATTGACATAGGTGGTCAACACTTGCTGCTGGAAACCAGGAACAATCCAGCCGTTGAAGGCACTGTACACATCAGCATTGTTTAGAGTAGAGCCGCCGTTGCAGACATTAACAATCTCAATGCCTGTCAAGTTTTCATTGACATACTCAAGCCAGGTAGGGCCATTGGAAAATCTCCCCTCCCAATAAGGAACACTAAAGAGATGCATTGTTAGAGCATGTAATATCTCTTGTTTTTGGAGAGCCTATTTACACTTACGGAGGAAATCCACTGTGAAGGTAATCGTTGCCATTGTCTGTATAACTGTCGCCATAAGCGATGATCTTGTCAAAAGCAGAGACAGCAGTAGCTGATAAAGCGAGGCAAGGGACGAGTGCAGAAAGTTTCATTTTTGAGGTTTGTGTATGATGTTGATCTTAGTGTTGACATGGCCGCGCTCCTTATATACAAAATCACAAGAATTAAACCAAGGGTTAATCATGAATCAGTATATTGCGCCGAGTGTCTTGTTGATTGGCTTGATGACTGATTTGTAAAGAAGGAGGAATTGCTTGTTTGATAATTTGCCCGTGTATTTAACACATTTCGTAATTTCATAGTATTTTGCATGAAATCGATTGATATATTTCGCGTCATTCATAACTGAGAGCATGTTGATACGGTCATTGACCTCTGTAATATGCTGTTATTCAACTCATTACGCCTTGTTGCTCATACCAGTAGTGTACAGATTCAAGCAGTAGTATCTGCAAAGTGCTATATGGACGTGAAACAATTAGAATGAAACAAAGCTATAGCTGGATGTCTTTTTTGACATGAAGTCATTACTGAAATGCTGCGATCTCTGGAGAGGATCATGCTTGACGTATTAAGCAGAAGATGCTTAACAGAACATGATGGAAACCTGTTTATGATATACATGGTGCAACTTGCATTGGTACCAAACTCGTTACGGGCCAGGGAGATCCCAATGTTTATTCAGGCGCATCTTTCACCCGAATTCCCATAATAGTTTGCTGTCAAGAACCATTGATCTTGAAGTTGCAGTTTTTAGATATTATATTGCGTACTAAATAACAATCGCATGCATTATAAGCTTTTTATAGCTGCCTAGAGCCGACAATGTATACATGCAAAAAAGAATCTTTTGAAGCAGGTCTAGTACTTGCTGTCAAAAGTTTACCCAATGTAAAACACTGGTAAAGGGCTACTGATAAGAGAGATAAGAATGCGCATCAGGGGTTTATAGCGTTTATTATTCATGCAGATGTACTACATTCCCTGGAAAAAATCACCGAGTGTATATATCTGCATCCACAGACCAAAGTTTGCTCAGATGCTTTGGTTTCAAGTTGTCCAAGAAATGCTGCCTCCATTCTCTGATAAAGCCCTCTAAATCAGGCCAGGTTTCCTGTCCCTTGTCATCCAAAACACACCTGCTCGTCAGTTGTTGGATAGCGCTCTGTCCATGCTCCAAGTAATGTGGGCCCTTGAAGTGATCCACAAGCTCGCTGCACTCTTTTAATATGTCGTCTAAATCATCGCCCTTGTACTCTTTCTTGTCGTAGTCTTTCCAAAAATCAAGCACTGTTGATTTGAGCACTTGCTGTCTCTCTAGAGGTATCTTATCTGATGATCTGATCAAGGCGGATGCTGCTTTTTTGGCATTCTTGTACTCTGGAAAGGTGCACCAACCGCTGCCCTCGAGTGGAATGTTGAATCGCTTGACACCTGCCTTTTTAAAGTGCATTGCTTTTTGCTCATAGTCGTCGTGGCAATGTTTGCACAGTAGTAATAGATCCCTGCTCTAATCATCATCATCTGCTATTTAGCGTCTTGACAGATCAACACATGTGGTTACTGCATTGCTTACTGATTTTGACTTCACCACCAAGGGCATCCACTGTCTGTACATTTCCGGCACTGTATAATAACGCAGAGCTTGTTAATATAAACCGAACTTGACAGCTATGTTGTTGTTGTTGCTCTGCTGCCACTTGCCCACATGATGCATTGTGAGATACTGGTCTCCTCCACACGCTACACAAATATTGGATCGATCTTCCACCATGTAATCTCCTTGCTTGTGTCCATCGCCCTTGGCCTCAAAATTAAGCTTGATTGCCCTCTCTTCTTTTGGCAGCACAGAAGCCAATTCCTTTTCTAGATACCAGCGTGCCTTCTTTCTGTGTATATAAACGTTACTATCAACCAACCAACAAAGCAGACATGGCAACCAACTATTTGTATTTACTCGTTGCAACGAAACATGAGCTTGTGGTGCTTTGAATACACTCTCCAATTCTCGTAAATGACATTGGATTTTTTGCTGGGCATAAAGACAGGCTTCTTTTCACGAGGCATGCTTGCTTGATTGTATATGTGTGCGTTGTGTATAAGAAAGAAGCAAATTTTTTTGCGGCCAGTCAATGCATTTTTGAGGGAGTTGATGAAATGCCAGATAAGAGTCTGTAATAAGCTTGTACGTAGTGTGTGTAAGAGTCAGAAGAAAAGATGATTTACTACAAATATGACTATCATACGACAAGTCAAGAGCTTGATTATGGAATGGCACTGTCTAAGATGTCTTTCTAGAATTTCTTGAATTGATGAGCATTTACTTAAATACATACCTTTAGGATGTTTATAATAACATTTTGGAAGAAGAGAAAGAAAAGAAAAGATGCCTTGCAGACCAAACTTTTTAATGTGATAGATCAGCAGCTCCTGACGTAAAATTACACTCATTTCTTGTATGATCCACTGATAAAAAATTCAACCAACTCCTTTTTGAATGAGAGAGAAATTTACAATGAGAGGGGGTTTATTGGTTATTTACTTGACTAATTCTAATTGATCTGCACATTTCTTCAAGATGTCTTCGGTCTTGATACCGACGTTAGCAACATCTTTGGCCACCGCCTGCCAGTGTTCGCCATGACGAGGTTCAGCCACCACACATCGTTTGATGACAGTCTCCTGCTGCTCCTGCGTGCCGTGCTGCAGCTCGAATTTATACCACCAGGCAAACGAATCGCCCTGATCCGCGTCTATTTGAATGGCCTTTTGGAACCAGTTTCGAGCCTTTTCAATCTTGCGATCTGTCCAAAACAGCCTTGCCACTGCCGTCACCACGATGGGATCATGTTCGCACTTTTTGAGCGCATCCACACTGCGCGCCTTTCTTTGAGGTCTGGTTTCCATAAAGATCACTTCTGTCCAGATGGCGCCTGACGACGGGCATTCCTGCAATGCCTTGGCTGCTAGGGCTTTGGCGACGGCTACATTGTTGTTTCGCTTTTCGATGCGGATGGCTTCGACCCAGAGCTCGGGTGTCTTGGGGTTGATGAAGCGGCCCTTTTCTACTGTGGCACGCGCCTTTGTCACCATGCCCAGCTTCTCCTCTAATCGCGCCAGCAAGATCCACAGAGTGACGCTCTTGGGGCAACTCTTTACAGCCTTGTTGTACACTTCGCGCGCCTTGGGCAGGTTGCCTTGAGACTCTTCAATCTGCCCCTTGATCATCCACAGCTTGTCAAAGGTAGGGAACTTTTCCAGCGCAACATCCAGCAGGGCATTGCACTGGTCGTAGTTCTTCATTTGTCGCTCCAGCATGACAGACTTCATCCACACACGCTCTGTGCCTGACTCGCTTCTGGCCAATTCCAGCAACTTTCGCGCACGGTCGTATTCGTCGTTCTCGCTCTCCACCTTGACAGCCGCCAGCCAGATTTGCTCGCTGTTGGGGTTGGCTCTAAATGCCTCTTCCAAGATGGTACGGGCGCTCTCCACATCGCCAGCCAGCCATTTCTCTTTGGCGCCCATGAGCCAGAGCACTTCGGCTTGAGGACAGTATTTGACAGCACGCTGCAGCAGCTCTTCCAGACTCTGCGGTGTGCCGTGGCTCTTTTCCAGATAGGCAGCTTGTTGCCAGATAGAGGACTTACCAGGGAACTCTTTGAGGGCATGTGCATAGATGGCACGAGCCGTCTGAATCGCGCCATGAGCAATACAGCTCTCTGCATCTTCCATCCACGTCGACTTTCTGTCTTCTTCTTCGATGCCCATGCCAATTGTGGCTCTGACGATAGCTTGACACGTCAAGACAGATCCGTTCTTTTCGCACTTTTCTGCCTCTTCGATCCACTGCTCGCGGTCCAGGAGCACGCCAGACTGCGACAGGGCCTTTGCCGCCAGTGTAATGATACGATCCACCATTTCGGGCTTTCCGTGTTCCTCTTGCAGACGGGCAGCAGCAATCCAGATCTCATGGCTAGTAGGAATGGCAGCACGCGCTTTGTTGAGCACCTTTTGAGCGTTTTCATATGTTTCCAGACGGGCAAGAGCGAGCCACAAGTCCACACTAAGAGGCACCAGTTCGACAGCACGAGACAGCAGCACCTTGGCGTCATCCGGGTTCTCCTCCATGTTGACAGCCGCACGCCACAGCTTGACTGAATTGGGAATGAACTCCAAGGCACGACGCAAGACCTTCTTTTTGGCCTTGTTGTCCGTCTCGAGAGAAACAGCCTTGAGCCAGATTTTGACAGACTGAGGCAGATGGCGGACAGCATCACCCAGGATGATCTTTGCGTTATCGACATTGTTCAAACGAGCAGCTTCGAGCCAAATATCTTCGTTCTTGGGACACTGTTCGCAGCCCTTGGCAATGGTGTTTCTAGCGTGCACAGGTCTGCCGGCGACTTCTTCTAAACGAGCAGCAGCAATCCAGCCAGGCGCATGCTTGGGGTTGGTTGTAATGACGGAATTGAGCAGCAGACGGGCCTTTTTGATGTCGCCAATTTCAGCATCACTCTTCACCACCACACTGTTCAAATCTGTCAAGTAACCCTTGGGATCAATGGTGGTTTTGCCAGACACAGAGTCAGAGGAGACCTGATCCAGCTTGAGGCCCAGCACCTTGTCTCTTGCCTGGCCAATCTCTCTAAAGTTGGTCATCATCTCATCGCCGCCTGTCAAGCCTGCGGCGGCAGCAGACACAATACCGCCCAGCTTTTGCTCAGTCGCATCCAGCGCATTCTCGTATCCAGACTTGTCTCTAGCAGCAGCAATGATTGTGTCAGGCATAGGCGTAAATCTCTCTGGTGCTTTGTTGCGCTTGCGGTTTTTGCCCACTAAATCACCCACTTCGGGAATGGCAGCCCATTCGGCATCATCAATTGACGTTAACTGACGCTTCAGATCTGCAAACTGCTGAGAGATCTTGGGTCTTTCCAGTCGATACTTGGCCAGCTCTTCACGCTCACGGGCCTCTCTGCGAGCCTTGCGACGCTCGTCCATCTTTGCATCAATCATATCCCACACACGATCTGCTTCTTCGTCGTCTTCTTCGTAGGGTGCGGTTGAGAAGAGGCCGACTTCGTTGTCTGGATCCTGGTATCTTTCGTCGTCCTCGTCGCCTTCTTTGGGCGCTCCTTTGGAGGGATCCCTATTGGATGGCACATCAGTAAGCGAGGTCTATCGACACACAAAGCAACTTACGCATCTGCTGCTGACTCTCGTGCAGGACCAATATCAGAACGAGTCGTAAAGCCGGTTGCACCACGGCCCAAGCCTGCAACGTAATTAGGTGGTGCAGGCTTTCCAATGAAATCTTTGATGCCAAACATGAGTGTCGATGGTAGAAAAAGAAAGGAATAAAAGTTTGTTGAGAATGGAGCAGAGGGAATCGCTTTATCATAGCTGCGTACCGCGTCACTTGAAAAAAAAAAGCAGTGCAAATAGTGTGGTATGGTACATTTGATGGCTGTATCACTCACCACTTTCTCGGTACCCTTTTTATGGAAAAAAACGTGCTTGTATAAATCAATTAAATTCTTGATTAATTTAATTTTCTCTCTTCTTTTTTACTTTTTTCGTTCTGCTCTTTTTTGAAAGCATGTCGAGGCACAGCTCCATTGATGCTCTGAGAGAGCGATATCAACGATCCCGTATTCAACCTCAACAGCAAAATGACAATTTATTGGGTGATGAGGCAAAGCCTTCTTCTTCCATCCATTCGCCTGTCGCCACTGTCTACGAAGAAGAAGAGGAGGAGGAGGAGGAGGAAGAAGAGGAAGAGGAGGAACTAGAGGACGAAGAGATCTACACTGAAGACGACGACTATTCCATGTATTCATCTTCCTCCAGCATCCCAGACGAAAACATCAACTTTGATCTGGTTTATGCACTGCATACGTTTGTAGCAACAGTGGACGGGCAGGCATCCGTTGTCAAGGGAGATGCCATGACGCTGCTGGACGATTCGAATTCGTACTGGTGGCTGATCAGAGCACTCAAGGCATCCGAAGTGGGCTACATCCCAGCAGAGAACATTGAAGTAAGCCGTGGTTGCCAGCTGCTCTGTGATGTGTTTGACTGACATGCTTAGATTAGACACCCTTCGAACGACTGGCTCGGCTCAACAAGCACAGAAATGTCGAGGTAAGTGTGCCTGCATGTTGCCAATAAAGTTATTAATAAATTTCAAGGTAACCTCACTTGATCAATTACAACACTATAAAAACACTGCACCACCTAAAAGGTCCCACGAAAGAAAAAAGGTCCAGGTTTCAAAGGCGCTTGCATGTCAGGTACAGATCATCTTGACAGATCAGGACGACGAGAGCCTCTACGAGGAGACTTTTGAAAAGTGGCAAGAGGAAATGTCGGCTGACGCTTACAAGGGCGTCAGTACCATTGCGGATGATGACAGTGAAGAGGACGACGATGACAGCGATGATGACAACGACAAGGCCAGACCAGCAAAGGGCAGCAGCAAAAAAAAGGACAACAAAAAGAAATTCACCCCTTTATTGAATCCTGATTTTAATAAATCGATACACACTGTCGCAGAAGAGGCTCCTTCTTCCTTGGACTCGAATGATCTGGATAACGGTGCATCCACTCCTGTCGCTACTACCTCGCCTCCCGCTCCTCCTGTCCACCACGATAAACCACTACCACCCACCATCATCACAGCAGCAGCAGAGGAACCTACATCTGCGGAGAAACAGCGTGCTGCAACCATCTCCGAAGAGCAACCAGCAACGCCATCCACACCACAACAAGCTGTTGTCACGGGCCTGAAACGATTGCTGTCTATTGGCAAAAAGAACAAGCCTGCGACGACGCCAGAGGTCTCTGTGACAAATGCTGACTTTGTGCAAGATACGCAATACCACGTATTGCGCATTTTCGCAGGCAACATCAATGTGGGCGCCTTGTTCAGCACGGTTGCAGTGACACCAGAAATGAATGCCGATCAATTATTGAAACTGGCATTGCAAAAGTTTCATATCCCACTCTTGGATAGCAGCTCCAACAGATCCAACGATGGCATAGAGTACTATCTAACTGTCAAATCAATGGATAGCGGTAAGCATGGGGTGCTACATGTGCAACCGTCTCTGTATTGACCCTTCTTTCTACTATAGATGAAATCACCCTCATGCCGCAGGACAAGCCATTAGCCATCTTTGAATCACTCAACGACCACTTGACGACACCCATGCCATCACTGACCTACATCAAGCGACTTTCCATGGAGCAGCCGACAATCAAAGTAACTCGTGTTGGTGTATCCAAAGCGAGACAACGTGCCAAAGCTCGTTTTGGCGAAGACTCTGTGATTCGCTTTTCGTTGCACAAGAGAATCAAGCGAACGATTGAAACCAGTGGCCAAATCTACGTCAAAATATCATATTATGCAGAAAATAAAAAGCACCATCATCATCATCACTCAGTGGGTCAGTCAGAGAATAAAAATAAGATGTCTACCATGGGCTTAATACGGAAAAGCAGCTTGCTGAGAGTGGATCAACAAGTACAACAACAGCAGCAACAAGCAATGCAGCAGAACGCCAATAGACAGGAGAGAATCGACAAATTGGTGGCCGTTTCCATAGCAACGCAGATTTCAGACCTCAAGATCACAGCCCTGGAAAAGTTCCATTTAATCAATCAGGATGCTTCGCATTACTACATGTCACTCTCTGTGAACGGTCAAGGTAATAATGAGTGTACACTCATGGGATCCCAATATAGCATGTCATTAATTTAAACAATTTCTTGTATTACAGAAACACCGTTGAATCCAACTTGTACCATCTCAGACGCACTCGGTGATCCCGGCCTTATACCCAAACTACTCGTCTTGCGTAAACGATTTAGTCCTACTGATGCAGTGGCACAGAACACAAACACATTGGATGCAGCAGAATCCACAAATAATCGCAGATTCATGAGATTCCTAAAGCAAGACAAGGACTCTGTAGCTTCATCTTCATCTACTTCTTCTGTGGATTCAGTTCAGTCAAAGGAATCGACCACTGGGACAGTTTTGCGACGATTGGATCAAGCTATTCAGTCTCTGGAGAATGATAAACGTCAATTGTCGAATGTACCACTACAATCATCACAGCAGCAACAAGCAGTGAGAATACCGCCTGTTCGATCCAACAGTTTATCCGCCATGAGTAGCTACAGTAGAAAAACAAACGCAACTGGCAATTACATACCCAAGACAAAAATTGTACCAACTACTACACCTACTCAACAATTCAGCAGTAAGTTCATGCTAGAGCTACTTGAGGGCATCATACTAAAGTAATGTATATAGTTGATAGCCGTAGATTGCCTACACGGTCATCTTCTCTCAAGATCAATAGCAATGCTTTTGATAATCCGCATAAACAAAGCCTGTCGAATATGGATGATCTGCAGCTTGTAAGTATAAACATAGTTTCAGCATGTATCAAATATATATGCTCATCATCTACTTGCTTTTACTAGGAGCTGAGCCGCATTGCATCATCCCATCAGAACCATCCATCTCACCCCAAGAGTAGTGCTGGCATGGCTACAACCCGAGAGATGTAAACTACCTAGCTCATTGACATTTGTATTTTGTAACTGCCATTTCTTGTAATCTACTTTTTGAATCAATAAATGATAAATGTAAATTGGGTCCTCTACATTAAAAGATGTACTCCAATTTTATGGATCATCTCGTATGACAGCTTCGCTAACTTGATGAAGGTATCAATGCAGCTCTCCAGATATGTCAGGCACCACAGGACGGTCTTTTCTACTGTCCTGTGTGCCCGAAAAAAAATCCTAAAGCAAATTTCATCCTTTCACATCAATTGAATTAGAAAAATGGGCAAGAGTGACAAGAAGGACAAAAAGGTCGACAAGGTGATTGATAAAAAGGTACTAAATCAGCGTAATCTCTCTCTTGAAAACCTCTGTTTGACGCTTGAATCCATAGGAAAAGAAGGAGAAGAAGGAGAAGAAGGAAAAGAAAGAAAAGGTCGACAAACCTAGCAAAAAATCAAAGAAAGAACGCAAAGACAAGGATAAATCAAGCAAAGGAGACAAGAAGAAGGAGAAGAAGGAGAAGAAGGACAAGAAAAGAAAGCACTCTGAGAGCGAGAGCGAAGAGGAATTTGTTATCCACAAGAAAAATAAGGTTACAGATCCAGTTGTTGAATCAAAGGTACACATTTCCCTTGCATTACCCTCTACATGTCAAATTTTGACAGCTTTCTTTAGCCTCAAGCAACTACCGGAGCGACTGCAGGCTGGAACGATTGGAACAAGGCTTCTTTTGATGGCGATGATGCCAAAAAGAACAAGTTTTTGCGATTATTAGGCGCAAAGAAGAGCACACCAGCAACAGCCACTCAAGCATTCGTGCCTGCTTCTGGCAAAAAGTCGGGTGGTGGTCTTTACGGTGGACTCAAGAGTGCAATTGACGAAGACGAAAAGCAACGCATTTCCAATGATTTAGAGAAACAATTTGACCATGGTTTACAGTTTAGAAAGCAAATGCAAATGGGTCGTCGTGGTGGTTTAGGCTTCAATTAGGGATAATGGACAAAAAAAGGTCGATTTTTTTAGTATATTTGCACAGACAAGCGAATAAAAGAAACATGACATTAGTTTCATCTGTATATTTCAAGGAAATGGGATCATAATTCTTTTTCTTTTTTTATACAATTAAATTAAGCGTTCTTGGCAACAGCTATTGGAATGAAGCGTGAGATTGTGTTATCAGATCAATAAATGCTACGATGCAACTTACATTGGATGTCAAGGATAGCTTGATCCAAGATTTCTTGTTGGATCTTGGGGTCTTGCAATTGCTTGTTGACCTTCTCGATCAAGTAGGCAGCCAATTGCTTTTGCTCGCGCTCACGGAGACTAGTTTCATGACGAACCCAAGAATCCAAGGTAGACTTGACCTCAGAGGCAACAGAGACTTGTTGCTTTAATTCGAAAGCTTGAGCTTCTAATTGAGCAGTTTCGCGAGAGAGTTCGAAAAGAGCCTTGGTAACATCAACAAGATCCTTCATTTGTCCAACTTCGTCAATACGCTCTTGAACGGCGTTCTTGTGGTCATCACGAGCTTGAACCAAGATGTTCTTGATACGCTATAATCCCAATACCTTCAATATTCAATCTTCTCGAGTCCCGAGCGATGCAAAACTTACCTCAATGTGTTCGTTGGCCATGTTGGTGAAGGGTTCTCTGAGGTACTTCAAAAGGACACCGAGGAGACCAGCAGAGGCAACCAAAACCAAAGTTTCTTCGTTCAAAACATAGATTTCCTTGGAGATCAAGAAAGCAGACAAACCGGTAGCAGCAGTGATGTAACCAGTCTTGGAGACAATGGAGTTACCGGGAAGAGAATCAATGAAGCTGTTGGCCTTCTCCTTGGGCTCCTCTATGTAAAAGCGAGATGTATCAATAATGTTGTTCCTAGATGCTTTGCAACAATTCCCTCTTGGTATTCCTAATCACTTTCTCTCTCGCCCAATATCCATTTTGCTAATGTATTTTCATCTTTCCATCCTTATATCGCTCTCTATCCCCCTATCAAATAAAAAAACCAACTAGTACCTTCAGTCTTGGAGGTGAAGCCACGGATACTATTCGTTTATAAAATGCATTTCGTCAGTATTTCATTCAAGCAATGGTCTTAAAAACAACATACGCAGAGGCACGAACGGTTTGGCGAGAAGCAGCAGCGATAGTGGGACGAACAGCAGCAGCTAAATACAAAACATTTAGTAAACAATTGACAGTTACCATCAAGAAATACTGTACCTGCGACGTTCTTGGTCAATAATCTAAGAGCCATGTCGAGAAACTAAAAATTGCAGTAGGTGAATAATTGGGCTTTTTGCTATTTCTTCAAAGCAAATGTCTTACATATAATAAGTTTGTCTCTAAACAAAAAGCAATGTATATTGAATAAGCCTTATTTTAAAATGGGCACCCCCACACAATTACAGACACAAAGCTTCAGTCCCCCTCAAAAAATTAAGCGAATCATAACCAGGGGGTAGCTAATCGAATTCTTTCAAACCAGAAATCTGTCGACTGCAATACACCTGCGACGACGTCACGAATATCACTTTCCCCGCTTGTTTTGGTTATAAGAATCTATACTTTTTGACATCAGTGTTGATGTAGGTCGCCTTGGTAGATCATTGTTCATAAAGCGATGCATTTGCTAGGCGGAAGCTTATAGATCCACAAGTTTATTTTCAAAAAAGACAGGGTTGATTGAGGATGATGTGATTGTCACAACACACATTGCAGTCAAATGATACCATGCGCTTCGCTAATGAATGCTAGAATTAAGCAAAAGAGGATTCTATGCCAACGACGATTATACGGAATGTCTGAAAGAGTTGATCTATAAATTAGTTACATCTGGCAATGCTGCCACAACTTGCAATACATGCGGAATTTAAGACACCCTCTGAAAATGCTTCAGGGCAACCAGGATCGAGTTAATTTTCTCGGTGTTTTTTGTGTCAAAACATTAATTTAGATGCTAGAAATATCTTAGATAGCACTAGCTTGTGGATATCTACCTTCGCTCATCTTTTTTTTCACAGTAGTAGTAGCTCTCATGCAATTTTGCTCGCCAGTGCTAAGCTCACTTTAAACTCCACTCACATAGGATTTTGACATGCTGTATGGAATAGCTGCGATAAGTTCTAAAGAAAAGACAGCCTAGAGTAATAGTAGATACGAAAAGTTCTTATGTTCGTTCCCATTCAAAGCAGCAGCAATGCAATTGCGAATAAGAGTCGTCAAATGAAAGCTTAGATGTGCATGCTTACATGTCAAATCTCAGCCATCATTCAAGGATCAAATGAGTCAACATTCAACTCAAATATTGGATGTTGAATGCTTTGAGTTATCTTGAATTACTGATTGTATACTTTGCGCAGCTATTGAAGATGCTACTGATTACTAAATGTCATCTTTACATAATGCTTTGACATGTCTGTGGAAGATTCTCCAACTTACAAATCAACACCTACGTGACTCGGATTCCATCCTTTTTTCAAACTTTTCTACATTTTTTTTTACTACTGATCTCTTTCGTTTACTATCATCAAACACATTTGAACGAAAATGTCTGCTCCTGAACATGTAAGTAGCCCAATTGTATCGCACAACAAAACACCAGGAATACTGAATAGAGCATCGATTTGCAACATAGCTTGAAGAAGAAATCGATAACCTTGTCGAGGATGAGTATGTCCAAGAAGGAGATGTTGAAGAGGAAGAGGTGCCCGATTTGGATCAAGGTGAACCTATGGACGACGATGATGAAGAAGAGGATATGGATGGTAATGAGAGCACTTGATCTGCCTGTGTTTGACTTGAAGGCTCACAGCATGTACAATTAGACTCTGCAGATGGCTTTGAAGTTAGACCCAATGCCGATGATGAAAACACTATGGAACTCGCAGACGACTCAGTGCAAGGTTTCTTTGATCATCGTGAGCCTGTCTATGCCATTGCTATGCATCCCACTAGTAACGGTATTATTGTCAGTGGTGGCGGTGATGACAAGAGTTATTTATGGCGCTGCGATACCGGTGAGATGATGAAGTGTCTTGACGGTCATACTGATTCTGTCACTGCTGTCTCTTTCAGTTGTGATGGCAAGTATGTTGCATCCGCAGCTATGGATGGTAAGGTGCGTGTGTGGAATGCTGAAACTGGTGATTTCTGCGTCGCTGTGGACGGTCCTGATGAGATTATTTGGATCGACTGGCATCCCAAGGGTAACATTTTGTTGGCTGGTGCAAATGACTCCACTATTTGGATGTGGGCTAGTAAGTGAATAGCATTCATTTGACGTCTGTGGGATTGGAGACACTCACCATGTTAATATAGTGCCTTCTGGTAAATTCATGAACATCTTCAATGGTCATGCTGGTCCTGTCACTGCTGGTTGTTTCACACCTGATGGCAAAAAGATTGTTTCAACATCTGAAGATTCCAGTTTCATCATCTGGGATCCCAAGTCTGCAGCTGCTGAATTCCGTTTGTCTGGTGACGATGCTCGTTTCCACGCTGAAGTCATTACATCCGTCTGTGTCAACAAGGACAGCACTCTGGCTATCACTGGTGATGCTACTGGTAAAGCTAGACTTGTGAATATCTTGAATGGCAATGTAAGTGCTTTATACGGAGGTTTTGATATAGCTTTGTATTCATCCGTACTGTAGATTGTCGCTTCATTAGAAAACCACACAGACTCAGTGGAGACATCTTCTTTCTGTGATGTGTAAGTACTCATGCGCATGTAGATACGTGTTGGATTTCTTCTAATGCGTGAACCGTTTATAGCCTTCCTTTAGCTGCTACCGGTTCAGTTGACGGTACAGTTTCTATTTGGGATGTCCAAACACAACGTCTCCGTGCCACGTTGAGCCATGAAGATGCCGTTGTTAAAGCAAAGTTTGTTAAAAACTCTCCTATGCTTGCCACATGTTCAGCAGATAGAACTGTAAAGATGTGGGATGCTCGTACAGGTCAATGTGTCAAGTCTTGGTCTGGCCATCGTGATACCGTTCTTGATATTGCCGTTGCAGAGTACGTATTACTGATGTCTATTTGCTTTTGCCTGTATTAATCATCCTCTTTATGTAGTGATGGCAATGTCATCTGTTCCGCCTCTGATGATGGTACCTGTTTGGTATTCAGCATGTAATAGAAAGAGGAAATTCCTGTATTTTTTGAAGTAGATTAATAATATATACATATACATAAAGCATCATGTGCATAAACACATCAATAGCATCTATAGCCATTCTGTTCAGAGAAGTTATGCCACCATCTCATCTGTTGTTTAAAAGCCTTAGTTTTCATACTCATACACTCTAACGATGCATAAACTTTAAGCACCAAGATGTTGGCTTTAGCTCGATAGCATATGTATGTTTATCACATCAATAGATGCGCAGTGATTAGAGATTTATTGTCTGATCTGCTTTTGTAGCTCATGGTATGGGCAACATCTCAAATATAGCCTTGGCTAATATATCGAAATTTGAAAGCCGCGGCTTCAAGTATTATTGTGCCACTAATGTTATGGCTAGTTTAATACCAAGTTGACCTAGCTAGTATAGCATCTACAGCATCTACAGCATCTACAGTCAATGGGTTATCACTACTCAAAAGAGCGTTGGATCACCACACATTTAGGCCGAGATAACTGACTGTAAATATTACTGCATGTAAATTTAGGGTTACAAATCAAAATATACCTGTAAATGGTATGTTGATTTTCTCTTGATCTGAATATTCCGCGTGGAAATTACAAGCCTTGCCATGAGTACAGACGTTTAGGAGTTGAAATAGAGTATGACCATTGGTCTCGCTTATGGGAGACTACAGTAAAAACTCCTCAAATCTGCACCAAATGTTGCAAGCAAGCAGAGGCATCTCATTCTCCCTCCAGCCACCATGGCAACCACACAAGATGAGATGACTTGGATTGGCACGGAGACACTGTTCTTCTTAATATAAAAGGCAATGACCAACATCTTTATTTAAAGCTTCGTGCTACCTTGATGTTGTCGGCGTTATTTTAAAGTATGCCAATCCTCCAATGTACCATTCACCATGTTGATTTCGCAACTAATTAAGCACATTTTTGCATGTAGATACAGGATCTCTGGTATTCACCCTATAGCCAGCAGTGCTAGGAAGCATCCCAGCACTGTCTATTCTATGAGAAATGACACTGCAAATGTTGGCAAGCGCTTCTGGACCTCTGATGACGTGGTGAGGATGATTGATTTTTCGTTCTCATCAGCATGCTCACCTATTAGAACTCGAGGTTTTTTTCCTTTTTTTTTTTTTCCTCTCTCTTCTTCTTCCTTTTTTCAACATTTTTCTTTATTTCAGCTTCTTCCAACCACACACCCAGAACGTATATAAGACTTATATACTTGAATAAACTTGATATATATCTTTCAGAATGTCGTTAGAAGGAAGAGAAATCATTATTGGTACCAAATACAAATTGGGTCGAAAGATTGGCGCTGGTTCTTTTGGTGAAATCTATTTGGGTGAGTAATAAACAAGAGATACTCATCATCTACAAGGTTTAACAAAAATCGCACATTTGCTAGGCACAAACATCATGAGTGGCGAGGACATTGCTGTCAAGTTGGAGAGCATCCGTGCAGCCCATCCTCAGCTTGAATACGAGGCGAGAGTCTACAAGACCTTGGCTGGTGGTGTTGGTATTCCCTTTGTTAGGTGGTACGGGAGAGAAGGTGACTTTAACGTGCTTGTTATGGATTTGTTGGGCCCCTCCATGGAAGACCTGTTCAACTACTGCAAACGTCGCTTTTCGCTCAAAACCGTATTACTGCTGGCCGATCAATTGGTAAGAGAAGGAGCTTGGCATGGCCAGACTACAGTGCACTAAGACCATCTTGTAGCTATCTCGCGTAGAATATGTTCACTCCAAAGGTGCATTGCAACATGTCACAACACCTTGTCGCACGGCTTATACTAACGCTTATCTTGCTAGGATTCATCCACAGAGATATTAAACCCGATAACTTTTTAATGGGTATTGGTAAACGTGGGAATCAAGTGAACATGATTGATTTCGGCTTGGCTAAACGATATAGAGACCCAAAGAGCAATGTACATATACCCTACAGAGAAAATAAGAACTTGACTGGTACACCACGTTATGCTAGTGTCAATACTCATTTGGGAATAGGTAAGCGCCTTTTTTGTTACTTGGAGCTGAACCAGATATTAACGCGTTTATTGTCTGCGCAGAGCAATCACGGCGTGATGACCTCGAATCACTAGGCTACATCCTGGTGTACTTTTGTCGAGGCCAGTTGCCTTGGCAGGGCATTAGAGCCAGAACAAAGAAAGAGAAATACGACAAAATCATGGAAAAGAAAATGACCACACCTGCAGACGCATTATGTCGTGGCTTGCATCAGGAGTTCGCAATATACCTCAACTATGTACGATCTCTTCGCTTTGACGACAAACCTGACTATTCCTACCTTCGTAAGCTGTTTCGAGACCTGTTTGTCCGCGAAGGCTTTCAATACGACTATGTCTTTGACTGGACTATCCGCAAATTGGTAAGTGCTACGGGAGAGATGGAGACGAGCCATTGGAATACCAACCTTTTTCTTCTCCTTAAATAACGAACAGCAAGAAAAGAAGGCTGCCTATCAAGCTCCAGATACTGGTTTGAATCCTTTAAATGCATACATGGGATCTACCCCTCCATTCGACGCCAATCCTAGACGAATGACAAGCGGAATGGGTACCGGCGCACCACTACCTTCAGCAAATCTCAGAGCCCCTTATCGCTCAGAGACCAAATCGCCTGAAACGTCTAAACGCCTAGATGATGTTATGCTACAGTATCAGCAGCAGCAAAAGATGCTCCAGCACAAGCCCACCTACTTTTCAGGCGGCCCAGTTGTATCCAGCAGCCAACAATTGCAGCAGCAACAAGCTCAACAAGCTCAATTGCAACAACAGCAACAAGCCCAACAACAAGCTCAACAGCAGCAACAAGCTCAACAGCAGCAGCAGCAGCAACAGCAGCAACAGCTAGCATCGCCCACAGGCTACCAGGACCCGTATGCTAATCATTTGGGATACGCGGGAACAGGAGGGGGAAGAATGCTGGTTAGGGACAATCAGCAGCAGCAGCATCCAATGCAACAACAACAGCAACAACAACAGTTAGGTGGTAAGTATGAGAGAAAGAGGGTGCTGACTGATGAAACAAACCCTATCGAACCAAGCATTGCTGATCCTCTTTTCTCTGTAAAACGTACACACTTCCACCCTCCATCAGGCTCTTCAAGTAGTCGAGTGTAAGTCTATCTCTTTCTTTTTCGTGATGGAACACTTTTGTCACTAAAATTAACTCTTTAGTTTACGTAGCCAAACCAAAGCAGGACACGGATCCCCACAACAACATCAGCAGCAGCAGTACTCTTTCCTTCCTGATACCACCTCGAATAACAACAACAATAACAACAGCAATGCCAACAACCCATACTTACCAGAGCAAAACGACAATGACGAAGGAGGCTACATGCGCAAACAAAATGACCTACAAAACATCATGGATGACCGCAAGCCTTCGTTGCAGTCGCCCTCCAAACCATTTCATCTAGTAAATACCAACCGACTTTATGAAGACTTTTAATACACTTCTTTCTCTCTCTCTCTCTTTTGTCTACATGTAATCTCTCTCCCTTTCTCTCTCTCTTACTGTCTGCCCCACTGCTGTTTGTGTATGTGTATGTTTGTCCCCTCCCACTTGATATATCTCTTTGATTCCTATTTTTTTGTCTCTGTTATTTCCAAGAGCAACCCTCCTCATCAGATACTTTTATAACAATTAAAAAAAAACACTTATGAATTACACTGCAAAGCATCATCATCACCAAATCAAACCTCACAATAAAACTTCTTTATATCATGAGATGTGTGTTTATGCAAAAGGTGGCACGGAAATCTCAGCAATGCTCGCTTATCGTTTGAGATGGTTGCGCAAGATGTAAAGAATCCATGATGCCTTGAACACGTTCTTTTGTGACTCCATCATGTGAAACCCAACATTCAAAGATAATCAATTGATTGACAACAATTTTTTTGAAGGCACTTTTTCCAACTTTTTTCAACTATTATAGACAACAGATTCCAAGATGGTTGTGCAGGAAGTTTGGGTTGTGAGACACGGATTTCGTGCAGATTGGTTGAAAATCCCCTTTTCTCTCCCAACGAATCTACGCAATGATCCTCCTCTCTCAGAATTGGGAAGAAAGCAATCCCAAGAAGTCGCAAACTACCTCAAAGACAAATCCATCGACCGCATCTACTCATCGCCCATGTACCGTGTTTTGGAAACAGTGTATCCGCTAGTGGAAGCATGCGACATTCCTCTTTTTGTGGACTACAGTATGGCTGAATTCTACGGCATCGCTCATGGATCCTACCTGCCTGTTGCGCCCTTGACAGAATTGAAGCAGCACTTTCCCAAACTAAACATCACTGATCACAAATCCAGTGTCCCTTTGCCCAGTGGTGTTGAAACTGTCCACGAATGCCATTTGCGTGTCAAGAGAGGCCTGGATAAGCTCATGGCAGATCTGGATGCTGAATCAGATCCCCCTCACACAATTCTACTATCAGGCCATGCAGCATCCGCCATTGCTGCTGTCAGAGCATTGCTGAACGACTCCAATTATGCCGTGCGTTGCGGTACTTGCTCTTTGTCTCGTCTGGTGCGCCAGCAAGATGGCAGCTGGTCTCTGGTCGAAAACGGCAGTTGTGCCCATCTCAGTGATGGTGAGCAGCGATCTTGGATGTTTGACGGTGATATCCCAGACTACACTTATGGCAAATAAAGTTTTACCCATCCGAGAAATCATCGTTCACAACAACGTGTATACATCTTTATTCATTCTTTATCGCCTAGTGATCTTTTAACTTCTTGTCTCAATTCATAAAGCTGGCCCAGTTGTTCGTCGCTCATCTTCTCTAGCAGTTCAGCATCTAGCTTCTTGCCCCAGCCTCCATCGGCAGGATTGTTGAAGCTTCTCACCAGTGGATCGTGTGAAGGTGCAGTGGAATCTTCAGGCAAGGGCGCTGTCTGTGTCTGCATCATATCAAGATATCTACAAGGGTGGATAGCGTTGGTTTCATGTCAATAAGATGGCATGTGTGTGCTCTGATCTTACGATTGCCATTGGGATACGAAGCCAACGATATGTGCTGGATTATCGATGCTCTTGTGTCTCTGAAATTCAGCCTTGACATAATCGTCGCCCATTGCTCGCATGGCAGGAGGTAATGAACGATGAGAGCGCAAAATCTCTCTGTATAGCTTGATGGGAGCCATAAGCACTTGTGTTTGTTGAGCGTTGGGCATAGTGTACTGATAGATTAAATGAGGAAAAAGAAGAAAGAAGAAGAGGAAGAGAAATCAAACTCACAGCCACCCTTGAAATTCTTCCCATGATATGGAGAGGGGTTGCCATGGAAACTCCCGCCTGCCAAATTATATTTTTCATTTTTATTTTCATATGTAAATAAGGTTCTCAACATTTGGAATTATTCAGATCTTTCATAAACACGCCCCTAGTAACAAGGTGGGTGGCCAGGCGTACGTCGTCATATCTCCAAGAACACACAAGGCATCCTCGGAGGGTGATCGTTTAACAGCCGGGAAATATCATCATTATTTCCATGAAATGGAAGGATCAAAGATTTCATGGCAACAAGTCTCGTTTTCGGGTTTCAATAAAGAACGATGTGGGTTCGAATTGTGGTTGCGTAAAAATGATGGAACAACGATGCAAAGTATGATCAAATCATTCAATCACTGATGTGTGTGTCATATGCGATTCCATGTATTCGGATGGTGTCAAAAGAAATGCGTCAAAATGAGGTAGAAAAGTGTCTGTCGATCGGTATGAATAGGGTTTATTCAAACAAATGCAATGCTATGATACTGCTTTAATCCTCCTTCTTCTTGGCAAGCCCGTTCTTTTGATATTCCATGAGTTCATCGCCAATAGCTTCAACTACTTGATGGAGATCAATTCTAGCTTGTTCCTCGCTTGCACCACGCAGCTCAGAGTAGTACTTGATCTTTGGCTCAGTGCCACTGCAAATCCAATTGTTAAATGGCTACACTAGATGAGAGCATGCTTTTCACTGTACCTCGTGCGAATAGTAAACACGGTGTGGTTATCCAGACGGAATGTAATCATCTCGGATGATGCAGAGACAGGCAATGTAGGCTCATTATCAGCAGTGGTGGAATCGTATCCAACAGTCAAATCACGAATGCCAATGACCTTGTGGCCGCCAATCGTTTCTGGATAGCACAACTTGTGTCCAGTCTATAGTAAAAAGTAGTCAAGTTTAGTGCTTGAAATCCCTGGATCAATTGATGTATTCTTACCTTTCCGCCTTCCCGTTGGCTTTCATCTCCAAAACGAATGCGATCAAAGATCTTTGCAATCTTCTTTTTATCATCACAGATAAAGTAAGAGTTTTCGCTTACGAAATAGCCGTATTTCTTGTACAGTTCCTCCAAATAGTCATAGGCAGTGATGCCACGCTTGTAGAGTTGAACAGCCCACTCGGAAAAGAATGCCAAAGCACTCACGCCATCCTTGTCCTTTACAATGTCTCCAATAGTGAATCCAATAGCCTCCTCGTAGGAAAAGATGACATTGAATCTCTGCTTCTCGAGAAGCATAGCAGTATTACCAATCCACTTGAAACCAGTCAAAGATTCCTCGAATCTGAATCCTTCTACTTCAGCCATACGAGCCAAGAATTTGGATGATACTGTACTAGCAACCATGGCCAAATGCTCAGGTTTTTGGCCAGAGGCAATAGCCTTTTCAAAGGAGGCGGCGCCCAATATAGAGCCAATTTGATTTCCTGTGAAAATGACCCATTTACCACTGGTTTATGTGTGTTTGTTAGCTTGATCCATCACTCGACACTGTCTGATGAAAGAAAACACTTACTTGGGTTGCTTTTCAGCAATAGCCAAACGATCAGCGTCGGGATCGTTGGCCAAGATGATATTACCATTCACTTTATCGGCAGTCTGGATAGCTAAATTCAAGGCACCTTTACCTTCCTCAGGGTTGGGAAAGGCAACGGTAGGGAAATCAGGGTCTGGTAAGATCTGGGCCTCGACAGGCTCAAAAGCAGGTAATCCAAAGCAGGCGAATGCACGCTTGGCAAATGGAGTACCAACACCGTGCATTGCAGTGTAGACAAACTTGACATGAGTGTCTTGATTGTCTTGTTTGTTCTTACACAATGCCTCCACTTCCTCAAAGTAGGAATCAATGACACCTTCATCGGTAGGGTCGCTCACTAAATCACTGGTGGAAGCCAACTCGTAATTCCAACCCCAAGGCTCCAGGTTTTCCAAAATGGTAGCAGCAATACCTTCGTCGTGAGGAGGAATGATTTGACAGGCATTTTCCCAATACACCTTGTAGCCATTGTCGTCTTTGGGGTTCTGTGTTATACGTGGTCAGCGAGACTGTCCTACAACGCGAGTAGTGTTGGCACTTACGTGAGAGGCAGTAATCATCACACCACCTGCAGCATGCAATTTTTTGATAGTGTAAGGCTATTCATTACTATCAGCATAGGAACTGTAATTCTGCACTGTTGTCATCTCCCTATACTTACCACCAAAGGAGTGTGAACCAATTCCTTGTAAAACCAAACCTTAAATCCACGTTGAATAAAAGCAGCAGCAGTCAATTGAGCAAATTCCTTTGAATGATGGCGATGATCATGGCCGACAACAACGCCTCTCTTTTTAGCGTCTTTCACTGTCTTTTCAATGTAGACGGCCAGACCTTGTGATGCTTGAAGCACGGTCAAGTCATTCATTCTAGAAAAACCTGCTTCCATTCTTGCTCGCAGACCTGCGGTTCCGTTTTATCAGTCATAGGCACACATGCTGCAGTTGTACATTTGCAGTCGTCTTACCGGCAGTACCAAACTCGATACGAGTGGAAAGTCGCTTCTCGAGCTCTTGAACGTTGTTTGCCTTGTGAAGCGCGATGATTTCATTGCGTGTCTCTTCATTCTATACAACAACAACAGTGAGCTAATATGCTATAGATGGGACATTTCACAAAATTACCTTGTCTACTGCGAGCCATTTTTCTACAAGTGCGTCGATGGATTCTGTCATTTTGTGTATAAATATGTATGTAAAGGAAAGAAAAGGGCCATTTGCCCATTCTGTTAATGCTAAGTTTTAAATACTAAATTTGCTACAAACACCCATGATTGTGGGAAACTTGATTCATGGCTAGCGCATGTTTCACAGGTTCATGTTTGCATGACAGTAACTGATGTGTTGCCTTTGGATTCGATGGTCTGATCAGTGATGTACTGGCGATGGATCTAGCTTGACCATCTTTACAATGCACCTAAAACTGATACAACGTCAAACTCGATTTAAGCTTCTTGTGTGTCTCTCTTGTCCGCATAACGCGTAAATATCTACTGATTGAAGGTGCATTTATCCCATACTACTCAATTTTGATCCGTATTTTGCCCAAGATGTTTGATCAGTACTCTTTTCTTCATCATTGGGTCTCTCATTAATATTGGGCGCGCTTCTTGAGTAAATCTGTGCAGAAATTCTCTGGGAATTTCGCGCTTTTTAATGGACAAAAAGTTTGATAATGCACCGTTTCGCTAGATGATAAACCACAGACCATCAAATCTGATGTTAATGAGTGCAATGTTCAGTGAGCAGCCCTCAAATGTATTTACCACTGTAAAATTAAGAGCTTAGATTGCTTATATCTTGCCAACGAAGCGCAATCTCGGCCTCAAAACAAGTGTAATCGTGTTCTACGACCTGACATTAGGTTATGAATCGCTTTTCCGCAATTTTTAGGGGATCGAGTTGATCATCGATTTTTTAAAAATTTTGCCTTGTACTTGCAAGGGAAAAATTGATGATTTTGAATGATGGACGTTTTCACCTCGAAAACGATGTTTTCTACTAAGGCGTTCCTATGCTCAAAATAACCGCAGAGAAGCATTGGAGCATATAAAAGTGTCTTTTGGTCGATTTACTATAGTGTTTGTAGACGTTTCCCCCAAAAACGTGTTTTGCGTTTTTCAACGGTTACTCTTCACAGACTAAAGCAATCGCTTTGAAATTAACACTATTGAATTCCTCGTTCAATTTTGCATGTATAGGCCTAGAGAAATACCTGCTGTTTCATTATCAACATTTTGTGTAATTGTCCCTGAAAGGTTTTGGGATGTCCAAATGAGGTTTCTGGAGGACCAGTGGCATCTCAAAAATTCAATCCCAGCATATGCTGCGCGCTGCTGCTGCTGTTGTTGTGTTTTGCCCTGGCAAACACCTTTTGTATAGTAAATGACAGTATATAGACGTCTAATTGCTTTTGCTACGCTCAATCTCTGATAGCGCCAACCTATAAGCGCCAATTGCATGCTGCTGCATTTTGAAAACTGACATTTGAGTATACATGTTAAGGGTCTCTCCTCGTTATTGGGCATGTTTCTTGGGTTCAGACGACAGCTTCTTCGATGAGATGTTCTGCTATGGCTTTCTGAGCCGTATCGACACTGTTTGACCATATCTGCTGCACAATAAAAAAGGCTGCCTTCAAAGTCTAATTATTATGAACTATATACACATAGTTACGACAACTATAAGGCTATACAATTTTAAATTTCAAGCTTCAAATGGCATGTAATCCTCATTGACCGCAATCAGCCGCCAAAAAACCGATATAAATATAAAGCATAGACGACTACAGTCTGGCGATAATAGCCAACTCGAGCCTATACATGTAGTATCGATATCTAAACATTACAACTGCAACTACATTTGTCTTGGCTATCCGATGCAGTGCTTATCCAGCACATATGATCTGAATAGCATGCAATCTACGACACGCTCACTTTGCATCTTACTGAAAGATTCAGATCATACTCTTATCAAACCAACAAGCAAACCTATACTATACAGAGCCCATAGCAAAGATACAGACGCATAAAAAGCCATCATCTGCTGCTGGATCGTTGCAAATCAACATATGCACATTTGATCAGTCACCAAAAGTAAGCAAAGAAAGTCAGCGCGCGCTGCGAAGCTAATCATGTCCACTGCCGCGTTCTTTTTTTTTATTATATTTTAACCAAGCAATAAGACGCGATCCAATAACACCTTTTTTTCTCTTGATTATTACACTCGATTCAACACACACACAATGCCCAGGGGAAAGAATACTAGTGTGGTAAGATGAACCAAACAAATCACTCTAGATACAGCCATGGAATCTTAACACCCTACATAGGCAGAGTCGTCTTCTTCACAAAGACCTCTTCGCAACAGAACAGTGCCTGACATGTTCAAGAAGCAAAAGGCTGGTAAGTGAATAAAAGTCAAGAGACAGAATGGGTTACTTAATCCATGACATGCATTTTTACAGCTGATACAAGAAGAAGAATCATTGAACGAGATTCCAGTCAAGATGAGGATGAGGAAGAGGATGAATTGAACTCTTCTGACAGTGACTCTGACAGTGACCATGACACAAGAACCACAAAGTCCAAGAGAAAGCCTGCTGCTGCTAACAGAAGAAAGGCAACCAAGACAGTGCCCTCTGCCTTTCTCAACAACAGCAGTCAATTGTTGATTCCAGTAACCCAAGACCCATCCACGCAAGACAGCTTATATGGTAAGTGCTCTTGGCGACAGTGAGCATGTATGCGAAAACTGACTTGGTGTGTCCTATTATAGAAAAGGCATTGATTCCAGAGATTGACATGGAGGACGTTGCTGAAGCCTGGGTCAAGCAGTACAAGACACATCAACTGGCTGCATTGAGGGATTTGATCAACCTTGTCATTCGCGTACGTAGTCGTGTGTGTGTGTGTGGCATTCTTCAGCATCTGACGCATTGCCCCCCCCTTTTTATAGAGTTCTGGCTGTCCCATGGCCATCACCATGGATGCTATCAACCAAGAAGATGGCTCCTACGACGCACTGCAAGAACTGCAAGCAGAGCTTGTCAAGGTAAGCGACAGGCCTACAGCAAAGCACACACATGGGAATCTCATGCGTGTCCACTGTAGCTTCCACCTACAGAATACCCCTTTGTTAGCAACCTCAAGGAATTCAAGACACTGAAGCGCAACATTCTCCTGTTCTTTTACCAAATGATTGAAATGTGCCAGCACAAAGCCATCTACGACGGCGTGTTGATCGAGACACTGCAAAACTGGCTGACCACCATGTCCAGTTCCACCTACCGTCCCTTCCGTCACACGGCAACACTTGTCAGTCTTCGCATCATGGATCAACTGTGTACGCTTGCTGAAAAGGCCCAAGAGACCCTGAACAACGCCAAGCGACACTTGACAGCTGAAAGCAAAAAGAGCAAGCCCACCAAATCCAGAATCACCACCTTGAAGCAAACCTGCGTACAAGAGGAACGCAAATGCAAGGATTTGCAAGAGTACCTCACCGAGTTCTTTGACAATATCTTTGTGCATCGTGCGCGTGATGTGGAGTCTGTGATTCGCCATGAATGCTTCAAGGAGCTGTGCAATTGGATGCTCAACTACCAAAGCTTCTTTGTCAACAACAACTACATTCGTTTCTTTGGCTGGGCTTTCAACGACCAGAGCGCCAGTGTCCGTTCCGAAGTGCTCAAGTCGCTCATCAAGCTGTACAAGGTGGAGAGCATCGCACCCAACTTCAAGAGCTTCACGCGTCGCTTTACAGGCCGTATTGAGGAAATGGCCCTGTACGATGTGGATGTCTCTGTCCGCATCAGTGCTATTCAACTGTGCAGTGCTCTTTACAAGCAAAACATCAACATTCTCAGCGCAGAGGGCCGCAGTCAATTGACCAGCATGATTGCCTCTGACGTGCCTCGTGTCCGCAAATCAGCAGCACCCTTTGTCAAGACGCTGATTGAGTCCAATGTGATTGCACCCCTCGTCGCCCAAATCACTCAAACATTAAAGGGCAAGAGCGGTCGTCGTGCTGCCAACACCACAGCAACACCTGTCAACACCACGTGGGTGACCTTCAAGGCCATCTCAGCCTTCCTTGTCGAGCAAACAGCCAGCATCCTGGGCAGCGAGGACAGAGACGCCATGCAGGTCGACCTGGAGTCCATGACCAGCACGCTGATGGAGAAGCGCACGTTCATCATCACCAACATTGTGGAGGCGCTCTGGGGACAGATGCCTCAGCTGCAGGACATCAACGCCATGACCGACTACCTGTACCGCGATCATTCCCAGTCTCAGCAGCAGCAACAGCAACAGGACAATGACGATGCCATGGACACGGAGAACAGCGTTGAAATTGAGGACTGCTACCGACTGACCGAAGACGAAGAGACGATCCTGGTCAATGTCTATGTTGCCTGCATCCAGACTGCCATGGCAAAGGGTTTGGACAAGAACCTGCCCGAGAGCAAGGACAGACGCAAGCTGGACGACACCTTTTGGGAGGAAAACAAGAACGAGCTCTCTCGCCACTTGGTGCAATCGCTGCCCAAGCTGCTGCCAAAGCATCTGGAAGACCCCAACCGCATGACGCAACTCGCTACACTGCCTACCCTGATGAACCTGAACGTGTACATGGAACTGCGTGCTGAGAAAGAGTACGAAAACCTGCTGGAAACACTGGCCAGAGTCTACCTCGGTGCCACCTCGACTGAGCTCTTAAAGAACTGCGCCGACTCGCTTCAGCACCTGTCCAAGAACACGAGTCTCCATGAAATCAACCAGCTGCATCTCGGTGAGCTAAAGGAAGCGGTCGTCAACCAAGTCAGAGAAGCGTGCAAGGGCAAGGATCTCGTCACCTGCAACTACACGCCCTCCTTGCTTCACGCTGTGTCTGTCAGCATGCTGCGTCTGTCCTGCTTGGTCAACTTTTGCGATGCCACTGCCGCCATGGAAGACTCGCAAGGCACCAGCATGAATGTGCTCGAATACGCCGGCGCATTGGCTGAACGCGCTGCATTCCACAAGGAAGACGCAGAGGAGAAGATTGGCATCTATGCGCTCACTGTGCTCTCTCGCTACATGATGTGGAAGTGCCAGAATCTGGCTACTGCCATCGACACCAACGAGCTTGGCCTGGTCATTGAGCGTCGTCGTGATTGGGTGATGGACAAGTACACGGAAATCCTCAAGAGCGATGATGACAACACTTCGTTTGAAGTCCAAGTTACTGCCTTTGGCTATCTGGTCGATCTCTACTGGTTGTTCAGCAGCGATCTCTTTGAGAGCTACAATTTGAACCGCTTAAAGATCAAGTGCCCCGCTGACCTGCAAGAGACGTCTGTTGAGCTTGTCAAGGAGCAAATCAAAAAGGTCAAGCAATGCCTGGACGATTTCGACGAAGACATCCAAAAGACCAAAGACGCACTTGCCACTGAAAAGGGCCATTTGCACAAGCTCATGACCAGCTTCTCTCGCGGTGTTCTCATGGGCGTGTTTGACATTCACTATGCTACTTTTATACTGAACCAGTATGGCTCGACCAATGCCAGTTTGGATGATGTGATCAAGTCGTTGGTAGCTGAATTCCAGTCTGATTTGATTGCGAGCGAAGTGGCTGCTGATGG
>JAXQGS010000131.1:0-26716 GCA_037040325.1 Mucor sp. M7501 | reverse complement strand
TATTTGAGCATAGTATGGTAGAACACACACACACAAGTTGTATATTTAAGATTTTTCCTTCTCTTTTTCTTTTTCCATCTCTCTCTCTCTTTCTTTTTTTCTTTAGAAAATCATGGGCCAAAATATCTCGATAACAAACCAGAATGGCACCCTCAAGATAAAACGCAAAAAGACGAAAAGAACGAGTAGAACACCATCATTAGAGAAAAATGACACATCGGCAACATCATCCACAGCGTCGCATGCCCATCAGTCAAAAACTCAAGAATCATCGACCCAATCTTCCAGCATCATAGTGCAAGACCATGAATATACATTCCCTAAAGCTTCATCGCCCACGCTGGTGGATGTGCGAGATATGCCTTACGATACACTGAAAACTGAAGACGACAGAATGAATGCTGTATGTGAGCCTTCATGATTGGCATGTATACGGATAAAGTTTACTAATAATGTGTACCTTTCCACTACTACCACCACCAGAATCAATTTGCACTTAAAGCTCTATTTGGCGGGTAAATATTTTTACTATTATAGTATACATATAGTTTGCACAGCCCTGATTCTAAGAAAAAAAAAAAAAAAAAAAACTCTATTTAGAAACTATCTTGAAGAGGTTGGCAAACACATTGATTTCGAATCATCAAGTACAAAAGTGCTTGATATTGGCTGCGGTGCAGGTGGTTGGGTGATGGTTTGTGTTCTTTTTTTGCTTGCACTTGTTCATTTATGATTTAAATTAACATCATTACTGGTGTCACGCAGGACATGGCTACTGAACATCCGGCAACTCAATTTATAGGATTAGACAAGGTGCCTTTATTTCCAAAGTGTATTAGGCCTGCCAACGTATCTTTTGTCCAACACGATGCTACATTGGGTCTACCTTATGAGGATAATTCGTTTGATCTAGTGCACATGAGAATGTTCTTGATGGCTTTCAACAAGCACCAATATGCAGACTGTATGAAGGAAGTGCTCCGTATCACAAAACCAAATGGCATCGTCCAGCTACTAGAAGTTGAGATGGTGGTACGTATATTGCAGTGTAATGCTGTATATGTGCATCACATAATAACTTTTACTATGCTATACTTAGGATGATGGCGATGAAGTGGTGAGAGACTTTGGTGCTGCTGGTAAGTATTATACATACTTGAACTACAATAGAATGAACATACGTGATCTAATCCAATCTCTCTCTCCCTCTCTCTCTCTCTAGTCGACAAAATAATGGCAGCAAACGATCAAGATGCAATGATTGCTCAAAAGCTACCCAGCATCTTGTCGGCTTATGGATTCACGCCTATCCAAGAGGTCAGGAAATCAATACAGCTCAGTAAGTGTCCATGTACCTAGTATACTTGTCTCTTGTTTTCTCAAGTTCTGTTTCCCCACAGGCAACCACCCTCTTGCATCTGAATTCCTCTATATTTTTGACATTTCTCTTGATACGCTCCAAAAGTTGGTATATGCTGTATACGGCCTAACGACAGACGAAGAATATCAACACTGGAAACGGGTATGGCTGCAGAGTAGAAAAGATTCTTCCATGTCAACCTGGTGGTGTGCTGCTGGTCAGAAAGTGGTGGTAGCAGCGGCAAGCGAGTGACACATTCTATAGCATACTCATTACCATCTATCATGATACCTATTAATTGATTTTGTTTTTTACACATGAATAAATCTCATACCCTCCTCCTCCTCCTCAAGTGAATTGAACTAAAAATATGATACAAAACAAGTTGATTTGAATATTAAATATTCTTTTTTTTTATTGATTGATAATATTGATATTGAAATAAGAAATGTGGACTATATAATAAGAATAAAAGAAGAAATGAAAAAAATAAAAAAAGTCCATGTGTTTGTCTCTAGCAAATCACTTAAAGCACACAAGAAGAGGATCCCTTCAATTGTTGAACAAGAACACGGGGAGCAGCAGGAGCACCACCCTTTTCATTCCAAACTTGAACCATGGATTCATGTTCCAAGAAGGACTGAACACTTTCACCGAAAATATCCAAAGCATCGACCTTGATATCGCACTCTACTACAGTGGTTTCTTGATGACCATGTGCCATTTCCTCTTGACGTTCAATCAAGACAGTATGACATCCTTCCTTCTTTGCAGCAGCTACAAGTTCAGCACTGGATGAGACCACAGCCAATTGATTGGCATAAGCAAGACCCAGCAATTTGATGGTACCCTTGATGACAGATTGAGATGCAGTGACGGTGCTGCTGCTGTTGGCAGAGGCAAACATTTCTGCAGTAAACTGACCGTGCCAGCAGAGACAATTGTTTTGAGCCAAATCAATCATGGAACGCGTAGAGAAAGTATCTGAAATAGCAATGGTAGCATACTTTTGTTGAGACGTCGTCTGCAAGTGCTTGAGACGACGCATGCCAATGGACGCATCATCATAGACACCAATGTTTCTCCAGGCATCACACAGCTGTTCAATCTCGGACTCTGTCAAATTTTCCTTGATGTAGTAGCGCTTGAGGATGTGGACAAGCGACTCGTGCAGTGTGATATCGTCAGAGACAGGACGCTTCTTGGCAAAGTTTTCCTTTTTGATTTCAGTGTAAGCACCATACCAATCTTGTACAAAGACGTCAAAGTCCAAACCAGAGAGCACGACGTCATGCTTGGGTGTTACAATCTGCTTCCAGACTTGGTACAGGGTCTTGCGGTAGTTGGCGATGGTACCCAACACGTCGAATGCAATGACACGCACGTTCTTGAAGGAGGTAGGTACATGAGACGTTTCAGACCAGGTGACAACCTTGCCTTCAAATGCAGACGAGATGGCCAAGTCGATGCCGACTTCCAGTGTATGATGCACACGCTGTTGCGTACGGTGAATGATGGCCTCCAATCTCTGCGTAATGACATCAATGTCCTCCACTTCGATGCGATGAATGACTTGTTGAAGCACAGAAATTTGCAGCAGCAACGTCGTCTTGATGCTATCGATGCAATCCAAGGTTTGCTTGACCGAGTTGACAATTAGGGTTTGGGTCTCTGTCTCGACATGGCTGGTAGCAGAGGTCTTGCTGGTGGCCAAAAACTTGTCCTTGATTTCCTGGATAAAGACATTCACTTGCTTTTCAGCGACACTTAATCGCGCAAAGATGTCTTTGCGAATGGTTTCCGAGTTGCCGTGAATGATGCTGGTGATGTTTTCCAACAAAAGAACGAGCCAGTTGGTAATTTGTGTCTTGCTTTCTTGCACAATCACGGTTGTTTCAAGGCTGAATCGCTTTTGTGTTTGTTGGCGAGATTCCTTGACCACCTCGACTACGTTTTCAACAACAGTGTCTTGCTTTTTGGATTGATCCTTCACAACAGTAACTACAGTGCTAGTGTCCTTTTTGTAGTGCACTTCAAGAGCAGAATCCACTTGTTGCTTGGTAGCAGAGACATGGTTCTTAATCTGAGTCGTGATATCAATGGAGCTCGAGGATCCTTGGTTGACAATGTGCGTGATCTGAGTCGACTGGTTATAGGCAGTGGTCTTGATCCATTCAAGCGTGCTGGTAAACGTACGGCTGGATTCAGACGAGGTGGTGGTGGTGGTGATGTGTTGAGATTTGACTTGCTCAATAGTCACTTCCAACTCGGATTGAGCCTCCTTGACAATCTTGTCGACTTGCACAGACACATTGCTGCCTCCCTTCTTGGTGCAAGCAGTTACCTTTTCAGATAGACGAGTAAACCAAGCATCCAACTTGAGTTGCACCTCTTGAATAGACGTTTCCTTGACAACCTGAACTGCCGTGGTCTCTGCCTGTTGATTCTTTTTGTGATAGTCAATGGCAATGGCAGCAGCAGCAGCTACAGCAGCAGAGCCTACAGCCGTCTTGACAATGGTATCCTTGTAAGCGTCATGACGATCTTGCTTTTCAGCAACCGCAGTAGTGTCTTGCTTCTTGGTGCCAGTAATGTGCTCCACCGTCGTAATCTTTTCAACTGCCTCGTAGTGGTTTTGGACTTGTTGCTTTAGCTTGTTTTCGCTCATTTCAAGAGTAGACATGATCTTGGACTTGTCCGTCTTGCTCGTGTCTTGAACTGCCGTCTTGACGACTTGTAGTTGGCTTTGAACAGAGGATTTGATGTTGCCAAAAAAGATGTCCAAATGGTGATCCGTAGTAACCTGAGTGGCGGCAGCGGATGTCTTTTTAGAAGTGGTAGTAGTTGTCGTCTTGGTAGCAGTGGACGTCTTTTCCAATTGTTCAATCTTGGTCTTCATCTCGACTTCAGCCTCAGCAACCACCGTATTGATCTTTTGTTGCTTTTCTTCCTCGGTGCAATCACTTGCTTCAAGAAGCTTGTCAATCTTGCTTAAAAGATCAGAGAACCAACCTTGGACAGATTCAGTCGCTTGTTGAGCGGTTTGAGAGACAATGATGACTACACAAGTATGGGCTATTAGTATGCAATGTAAATCTATCATGTATATGTAATAATAAACTTACGTCCAGCAGTGATGCTTTCAGACACACTTGTAAAAGTGGTTTCAATTTGACTCTTGGCATTGTTGCTCACTTGAATTACCTTTTCAACAGCCACCTTGGTATCTGTGGTAGTGGTAGTAGTAGAGGTGACCTCGGTGGTGACCACCTTGACTTGAGAAATTTGCTCTTGGACCGTCTTGTGAACAGAGGACAATGCTTGCTCAATTTCAAGCTGGGTCTTTTTATCCACCTTGGCAGTAGTAGTAGTAGTCGTAGTCGACTTGCTGGCCTCGGTAAAGATCTTGGTCACTTGTTGTTCACTTTCAGCAATCATTTGATCGACATCTTGTTGCACATGCGATCCACCTAGACGAATACGATTGACAATGCGTTCAGACAGAGACACAAACAAAGCAACGGTAGTAACACGTGTTTCTTGAATCACGGTATAAGCAACCTTGGTCTTGTCCACGGTAGTTTCCATCTTGCCGCACACGGGCTTCTCGACAACAGCAGCAGTAGTAGTAGTAGATGGCTTGACAACAGAAGACGTGCTAATCTTGTTGATCTTTTGATGGAACGTAATAGAGGTCTTGAGCTGCTCCAGTGTCACTTGAATCTGATGGTACGATGCAGTGGCCAGGGCTTCCATTTGACTAGTCATGGTGTCGGTAGCCTTGCTACTGGACGACGAAGAGGATGCATTGATACCAATCTGTTGAATTTGGACAGCTTGATTATGAGCAACAGAAGAAGCCCATTCAATCTTGCTAATGTATTGCTGTTCATCGCTAGCAGAAGCGCAGTACTTTGCACCCGTGACCTTGGCGTGCTCCATGATCTGAGTGAGCTCAGTTCTTGACTCTTGGACAATCAAGGTAATCTTCTTGGACGAAGCACCCGACTTACTAGCAGCAGAGACCTTTTGGATCAACGAAGTGAACCAAGTAGAGATGGCGATATTGACGCTTTCAATGGTAGCAATACCAGAGTCGTACTTGAGGTGTTGAATTGCCTGAATCTCTTGCTGTTGTTGCTTCTTGGTCTTTTCCTCAGCAGTAGCTTGCTCCTTTTCATTCTTTTTGTGAATCATGACGGCAGCACCTGCAGCAGCAGCACCGATGGCCAAAGTACCAGCGACAATCTTTTCAAGGTTCGAGTCCTTTTTCTTTTCCTCTGCTATAGTATACATGATAAGAGATGAGTCAATCATTGTATAGTTGTAATGTTTATTCCATATTTACCCTTCTTGATCTTTTCTTGCTCCGTAACAGTAGTAGTAGTAGACTCCTTGCGATCAAACTCAACATCTTGCTCACCGACAACAATAGCATCACTGTCCTTGACTTCAATTTGCACAACAGATTCAGACTTGTTAGCAGCAGCAGTAGTAGTAGTAGCACCAGCGGTATTGTTAGACTGATGAGCCTTGTGGCTAATGACGACAGAGGATCCCATGGCAACCTTGATTCGTTCATTGGAGGTTTGCGTCAATTGTGTCAGCTTGGACTCCAACGTGTGCACATTGCCAGTCGTGTGTGCTTCAATAGCCACCTTCTTGACCTCGACAATTTGAGTGACAATCGACACGCGCACGGTTTCAAGAGACTCTTCATAGTGCTTGCAAGCATACGTGTAGGAAGCTTGATCCAGGTTTTGAAGAGACAAGCGCTTGACAAAGTCGTTGCGAGCAGTAGAAATGATGTCTGTGATTTCCTGTTCAGCGTGTTTAGTGACAGTAGAGACGTGTTGCACCACATCGACACCGCTTTGCGTGTGGACAACAGAGTCAGAGATCTTTTTGGTAAAGAGTTCAAACCACTTGGAAATGACAGTGATGTTTTCATCCACATCTACAGACAACTCGCCATGCTTCTTCTTGTCATCATGTTGTTGTTGCTTGGCAACGGCATGAACAGCAATAGCAGCGGTAGCCACACCCACAACAGCAGCAGTGGTACGTGTCAAGGCAGCATCCATCTTTTCATGCGACGTGCGAATGACAGAAGTGAGGGTCTCCTTGATGTTGGTGCTATCCGACTTGCTCACAGCCTCTACACTGACCTGTTGCACCCTCTTGACATCAGCAGTAAACGTAGCATGCACATAATCAATGGTAGCCAACAGCTCTTGCTCCTTGCTCTTGCTAATCTTCTTGACAGCACTGCATTCCTGAGTCACCTTGGATTTGGCTTCCACCGTAACACGCTCCATCTCTTGTGTGGCTTGATGAATCAAGGTATTGATTCTCTCCTCCTTGTTGGTGATGGTGGTGCTGGTGTCAATGCTGATGGCATGAATCTCCTCGGTCAGCTTGGTGTGCCAGTGAGCCACGGCCGTCTTGACAGTATCCACAGTGTCAATAATCTTGAGAGTAGATTCCGTTTGCGTGGTCTCTTGCTTGATGACAGTAACAGATTGCGTGTGTGTGGCTTCCAGTGTCTCTGTAATGGTGACCTTGGAGGACTCGAGCACAGCAGACAACTTTTCGGTAACCACTTCAGACTGAGCTTGGTGGTGATGCTTGCTGACAATGGCTTGCACTTGCTCCATCTGAGCATCCACCGTGGCTTGGACCGTCTTGAGGCTCTCTTGCATGTGGTACGCGATCAAGGCAAATGTCTTGTCCTTTTCAAAGACCTGGATAGAGGAAGAAAACTTGGTCTGCGTGCGCTGGATGGTGCTAGCGAGTTCCACCTTGGACTTTTCAACCAATACGGCGACATCTTGCTCCACATGAGCGCCTCCTTGATGCACACGGATAGACACGTTGCGGATAAGCTGCGAGAGCCAAGACACAATGACTACCTTGGATTCAGCAACCACTTCAGAGACATGCTTCTCCAGTTGCTCACAGTACTCTTTGCGGCTGATGGCAGATTGGCGGCCATTGCAAATGGTGTCTGTGTTTTGCTTGTGCTCAATAACCGTATCCTGCTGCTGCTTCTTGTTGGTTTCTTCAGTGGTGGCAACGACCAGCTTGTAACGACGCATCTCGACATGGATCTGCTCTTGAATAGCAACAGCAATAGGACGCATTTGTTCAATGCCACCCGTCTTGGAGGACGAAGAAGCAGCCGAGTTGATACCAATGGCCTTGATGGTGTAGCTACTTTGAATCACGAGGTTCTTGGCCCATTCAATGGAAGCTTGGTACTGAGTCACTGTGGTCTTGTCCAACACAGACTTGTGAGCATTGACGCTGATGATGCGCAAGGTTTCAGTGATGCTCTTGACAGCCTTTTGCACAACCACGTCGATATCAGTACTGGCATTGGAGCCGCCCTTCTTGGCACGCGTCGAAACATCCAGAATCAACTTTTCGTACCATTCACGTACAATGATGGTAACATCCAATGTAGCCTGTCCAGTGGTCAACTTGGTCTTGTCAATGACAGTGGTTGTCTTTTTACCAGAGTCAGATTCGGATTCTTCAGAGTCAGATTCAGAAGAAGAAGAAGAGGCATCCAACTTGTGCTTGACAATCTTTCCAGCAATGCCACCGACAATGATACCAGCAGCCACCTTTTTCTTGTCAACAGAAGACTTTTTCTTGTTCTTCTTGTAGCTATCATCTTCACTGTCAGAGGCAGAATCATCACTGCTGCTATCAGAATCAGGCGACTTTTGAGGCTTCTTGTTGACAGGAGCAGCTGGCTTCTTGTTTTGCTTTTCGTCACAATCCGCCTTCTTCTTCTTGGACTTGGTCTTCTTGGCACTGGAGGAATCAGAGCAAGAACCAGAATCACTCTCGCTGTCAGAACCTGAATCAGAACCTGAGTCAGAGCCAGAATCAGAAGCGGTCTTCTTGCTGTTCTTCTTTGCACAAGCTTCTTGCTTCTTTTTCTTTTCAATGGCAATGCATTCAGCCTTCTTTTGGATCTCTTGCTTTTGACAATCAGATTTCTATTGGTATAGTGTCTCAGTCAACATGAATACCTATACAAGCACACACAAAACTTACCATCTTTTTCTTCTCAGCATGAGCAGAAGAACGTTCCACGTCCATCTTGATTGTCTTGTTGCAACGACCCACCGACAGCTTGATCTGATCCAAAGAAGCATGGACAATTGGCTTCATTTGCTCAATACCGCCTGTATCGCTAAAAGTAATGGCAGACTTGATACCAAGGGCTTTTACTACAGTAGAACACTGAAGCAACATACCACGCGTCCAGTCTAGCACGTTGAAAAATTGCATCTCGGTAGTCTCATCCTTGCCGTTACAAGAGGAATCGATGCTTTCAGCAATCATGACAAACTCGTCTTGAATGTACTGATTGTGGACAGTGACAATGTCGTTGATCATCTTGGAGACGCGTTGCTCATTGTGCTCCACCTTGGCACACTCGGATACTTGGGTCATGAGCTCCTCAAGCCAGGTGGTGACAGTGCTGATAATGTAGTCGACAGCGACAACAGAGTAAGTCTCCCTTTTGGACACCACGACAGCCGTGCTTGTTGTCTTGTTGCTGCCGGCACCACCGCCGCCAATAGTCGTCGTCTTGTTCAGTGTGCTCTGCTTGGAAATCTTGGTTTCATAGACAACCAATGCCTCGCTGATCTGATGTTCATGTTGAGTAATGACAGACGTCATCTTGTCAAAACCACCATACGACGTGGACACAGACTCGACACCAATGACCTTGATCTCAGTAGACGTCTTGGTAATGGTTGTCTTGACCTGCTCTACAGTGCTATGGAGATGCTTGATGCTTTCCTCGTCGGCCTTGACATGTTGTGCAATTTGGGTGGCAGATTGATCCAAGTACTTGAAAATGAGCTCATTCTCCTGTTGGATAATGAGATCCATGTCCTCGGCAGAACCGCCCTGTTGAGAGCACACAGACACCTTTTCAGCCAGTGTACGCAGCCATTCACGAACAGTGATCTTGACCTCTTGTACAGAGAGCGATGCCTTGAGCACAGCCTTGTTTTCCTCCTCTTGGTGGTGATGATGCTTGCTACTAGTATCTGTGCAGACATGACCCGCCTTGTGGTGGTCGTTGATGGCAGACACAAAGCCGTAATGAGAGCTCTCGATCTTTTCAGTGATTTGCACCTTGGTCTCTGTCTGAATACTCGTGATGGTCTCGACAATCTGGGTCATGTCTTGGTTCTTTTCCAGGTACCAGACACTGGCATGCACACGGTTGATCTTTTGCTCCAACAAGGTCTCACTGGCCTTGAGAACAGCAATGATTTCAGCAGTAGCGATACCAGACAGAGCAGCTGTAGAAATAACAGTAGCAGACGACTTGGTCTCCAAAGCAGACAAACGCTTGGTGGCAGTGGACTTGACCGTCTCTACATGAACAGACACCTCCTTGCGCGCGTTGGCAATCAAGATGGCCACGTCCTTTTCAACATTGTCTCCACCTTGTTCAAGACGCGCAACGACAGACTTTGTAAACTGCTCAAAGAAAGCGACCAACGACGTCTTGACATCTTGCACCACAATGGCCATCTCACTGCGGATATCCAGCAAGGCCGTCTCCTTTTGCTTGAGCTGCTCCACAGTGACACCCACATAGTCAGTCGTCGTCGTCGTCGTGTGCTTGCATTGTTCCAAAGCGACTTGGACTTCTTGCACGGTTGACATTTTGATGACCTCCAACTTGGACTCGATATCCTCCTCCAGCACAGTTGTAGTAGTAGTAGTAGATGACTGATGATGATGAACAGCAATCTCCTCAATACGAGCAGCTTGTGCGACAGCGGTTTCCTCGATCCAGGTCAAGACTTGATGTTGATGCTTTTCCGTCAACACCTCACTGGCCTTGGCCTTGTGAATGACCTCGAGGAACTCTTGCTTGGACTTGGCAATGGTCGCTGAAATGTCCTCAGTAGACACAGTGGATTGCTTGGATTGCGTAAGTACCGTCTCAGTCAGCGAAGAGATCCACTTGTTGAATTGCACCTTGACATCTTCAACAACAAGCATCGTCTCCTTTTCAGTGTGCTCCTTCTTTTCCGTCTTTTGCTTGTGTTCGTTGAGCTTCTTGGCTACTTCAACAGCAATAGCAGTACCAGCAGCGACAGCAGCAGATCCAATCAGTACCTTTTTAGCGAGATCCACAGAGGATGTGTGCTCTTGTTGCTTGGTGTGTTCTGCTTGTTGTTGTTGTTGTTGTTGTTGTTGTTGCTCAGTGTGAGAAACAGCCACTTGGGTAGTAGTAGAGGAAGAAGAGCCGCCGCCAGTGGAGCCAGTGGAGCCACCCGTAGCGACAGTAGAAGTAGCAGCTTCATGACCATGAACCACCACTTGATGAGACTCTGTCGTCTTTTTGATAACAGATTGCTTGATGGACTCGTAATGAGCAGTAACTTCATGACGAGATTCCTCTGCAATTTGAAGCAACTTGTCAGACACTGTCTTTTTGGATTCCTCCTTTTGAGTAATAGCGACCGTTTGAATTTGACTGATGCGAGTCTTTGTAAACGTACGAAGGGTCTCTAACGAAGCAAAGAAATGTTCCTCTTGCACCTTGTCATGCGATGATACCATGTCAAGTTCATAGGCAATCTTGGTCTTTGCTTGCTCAAAAACGAGGTCCAACTCCTTGTCAGCAGTAACGGCATAGCCATGCACATCTGTCTCGAGCGATGATTCGGAGGATCCCAAGGTGATGCGGTGATGGACTTGCTCAATCAGGGCAGAGAGTTGGCTGGATACAGTCTTGGTTGTTTCAGACACAATCAACAGACCATATTCAACACCCAAAGAGACGTTGGTGGTCTTTTCAGTAGCAGTAGTGGTAGTAGCCGTGGAGGAGGATGATTCAGCAATCACTTCAATGTGATGACCAATGACGGTCTCTGACACAGCCAAAGTAGCATCCAGCTTGTTGCAAGCTTCATGCGTGATGGTTGTCAATTGCTCCTCATACTCGACCTCCTCCTCCTCCGCCGCCGAGGAGGAGACTTGCTCCACCTTGGTCACTTGCACTTGGACACTCTCCTGAATTTGCTCCAACGTGCTGTGCACCTTTTGGATGGTTTCATGCGTCAATTCAGCATCCACCACACTGACAGAAGAAGAAGAAGATGTCTTGTGGTGCACAGAGGTGATGCGTTGCTCAAATTCAGTCTTGCTCTTTGAAATGTAGCTGTCAATCTCCTGGCGGTGCGTCTTGACAATGGCCTCCACGTCTTGCTGGACATGGTCTCCACCCTGCTTGCGACGCTCCGTGATGGCCACAGCGAGATGGCGCAACACTTGCTGCACAGTTACACGCGTCTCCTCCATCAGCATGGCTACAGTCACCTTGGTCTTTTCAATGGACTCGCTGTGCGATGAAGTCTTGCTGTAATCGACGCCTTCAAACTTTTTACCAGCAGCAATCACCACCGTAGCATGACCACCACCACCCACCACGTGCATGACCTGGGCAGACTTTTTCGACTTTTCAATTTCCACTTGGATCTTTTGCACAGTCGTCTTTTGCAAGGTTTCCAAAGTCGTCTTGAAACGCGACGTGTCCTCTTCTGTGGTACAAGCAGCAATTTCGTAACCCACGTGCTTGATATCCACTGCTTGTTTCCAAACAGTGCTTCTGATCCAAGACAACGTGTCGTGGAAAGAGGTCTGAGAAGTGCCAATGACAGCTGTCGTGTTGCGTTTAGCCTTTTCCATCTCGATCATGAGCTGTTGCTGAGACTCGTAGACAATGGTGTCAATCTCTTGCTTGGTGGTGGTGGTGGTGGTGCTGCTGCTCTTGTGCTGCTGAGCAACTTGATACACACGCTTACTCAAGGTGGTGATCCATTCCTCGACAACAACTTGTACTTGATCATAGACTACAACCAACGTGTCTGACTTTGCTTGTTGCTTGGTCACAGTAGTGGTGTTGCTGCTGGATGCAGTAGTTGTGCTTTGCTTGCTACTACTATCCTCTTGATGAATCACTTGGGTCTTGTTGCCTACAACAACACTGGCCTTGCTAGGTGTTTGAATGACGGGTGCAGCAGCAGCAGTAGTAGGAACATTTGTCTTTCCTTCATGATGATGCACAATGGCAGCACCAGCAATGGCAGCAGCAGCAGCTCCAATAACAGCTGTAGTAACAGCAGCGGTTGTAGTAGAGTGGCCACTGTTGGTCTTTTGCTGATCAACGACTGCGACAGTAGTAGTACTAGTGGAAGATGGCTTGTTGCTGGTATCCACCTTACTGACTTGGGTTTGCTCTACCTCAGATTCAACCTTGTCAACAATCTTGACAGTCTGATCCACTTGGACCTTGCTGGCCTGCTGCTGTTGATCCACAACCTTGGCAGCAGTATCTACCTTATTGTTGTTGTCAACGGCAATGGTAGCAGTGGTGGTGGTCGTCTTGGTTACCTCACCAGTCGTAGTCTTGTTGCTATCACCCACAAGCGCAATCTTTGTCTTTTCAGCTTGCTTCTCATCAGACGTATTGACAACCGTGGTCGTTTCCTTGACGTTGGTCACCTTGACAACAATGCTCTGTAAATCAGTGAGAACAATACGAGAGGCAGTAGCACCAAACGAATAGCTTGAATAACGCACAATCTCTTCCTTGGTGACATTTTTCTTTTCAATCGACTTTTTGAAAAGAGTGATACTAGCAGTGAGAGATGCCTTGATGCTGTCCAAAGCGTACTCGATGCGACGACGTTCAGCCCAACTCAAATAGGTCAAATGAGCATAATAGGTGCGAACGACCAGCTTGGTTTCCTCGATACGCGTATTGATTTCCACTTGAGCAGCATCGACAATGGCCAAGGTATCTTGTTGGATAGTAGTAGTCTGTTGTTTGGAAGACTTGTCGCTTTCCTCCTCCTCTAGAATCCAAGCAATTTGTTGGCTTACTTGTGTGTACCAGCTAGACAGCTTGATTTGTGTCTCGAATAGCTTGTTGACCACAGTTTGTTGAGCTACAGCCACCATCTTTTCATCCAACACGACAGAGATTTCAGCTTGGTCAGATGTGCTCATTTCCGTCTTTTGCACTTGGTCAATCTCTTGCGTAATAGCGGTTTGATACACCTTGAGTTGACTGGAAAGCGTCTCTTCAGTGACACGGGTTACGTCCAACCAGTGTTCCTCTGTCTGGTGGAGGTACTTGTCGGTATCAGAACACACGGTATTCAGTTGACTGGTGACAATGGTTTCCGTCACAGTGATGGCAGTGTCAATCGTGTTGCTGATGGAGGTTTGCTTGGACACCAAAAGAGACGATGAGGATTGCTCCATGTGGCTGGTAGCAGACGTCTTGATCTCGGTCAATTGCGTAGTGAGCTGCTTGCGCGAGTCTTGAATCAAGACCTTGATCTCTTGCTCAGAAGAACCCTTGGCTTTAGCAGCGGCAATGATCTCGTACAAACCAATCAACCAGTAACGTACAGTGACCTTGATGGTATCAATCGTAACAAGAATATCTTGTTGAATGGATACATCTTGACATGTAGTAGTAGGTTGTGTCTTTTCAGTGGCGGTGGTTGAGGAAGAAGATTCAGAGAGGAGGACCTTGGTTTGGTGTTGAATGACCATGCTGTAGTGGTTTTCTACTTGCTGTGTAGCAGAGGTCAAGGTAGCATCGAAATCAAGTGTAGCCACATCAGTCACGTCTTGACGACTCAAGCGATCCAAGAAGCATTCAAACACACGCGCTCTGTACAGTTCCTTGACTTGCTGGATAGAGACATGCCATTCAGGCACAGCACCCGAGATCAAGCGGTCCACAGAAGCATGTACACGCAAATGCTCGTCCAAGCGTCTAAAGAGATCCTCGCGCGACTCTTCAATGGTTTGCACCAATTCTGCCTTGGTCTTGCAGTGATGCACACGTTGACTAAAGACAATCTTCCAAGCACGAACAAGGATGCGCGATTCCTCAATGATTTGAACAGAGGTACGTTGAGAGCGACGCACGACAATGGTTTCAGTCGTCTTGTTGATATCCGTAACAGCAGTTTCTTGCTTTTGTTGCTGTTCTTGCTTGACTACGTTACCAGCAGCAGCAGAAGAAGCAGAAGCAGAACTAGAGGAAGAAGCAGTCGTCGTGGTGGAGGATGCGGAAGTAGCAGAAGCATCCGTCTTGTTGCTGTTCTTGTGCTCAGAGATCTTTTCAGCTACCTTGGAAGCACCTTGAACTGCACCCACAGCAACAGCACCAGCAGTGACAGCAATACCAACACTGGTCAAGACATCTTGGAATCCATGATGCTTTTCCTTGGCAATGACAGCAGTTGAACAAGAAGAACTGGTATTGTTGACAGCATTGTTCTTGATGACGGAAATGTCTTCTACCTTGATATCAGCTTCTTCAACACTTTCAATCAAAGCACCTTGTTCAATACAAGCAGTAAGTCTCTCAATGGATGAAGTGGTGGTGGTAGTAGTAGTTGTCGTTGTAGTACTCGTAGTGCTACTACTGCCAGTAGTAGATGCAGCAGCTGCTGCTGCCTTGCCAAATACAGGTACAGAGAATCGCCAAGCAATGGTTTGAGCATTATTCGACTTGGCCTCGACAAGAACCACCTCGACATCTTCCTTGATAGTCTCTGCTGCTGCTGCTGCTTCAGTATAGTAACCAAACGTATACTGAGCATAACTCTCCAATTGGATATGACCATGAGCAGTCAGAGACCACTTTTGAGAGCTGACACCGGCCTCAGTGGATTGCACCAACTTGGAAGAGGCATTGATTTCACCTTGAACGTCAATCACCAGCTTGCTACCATAGTTGATCAACAAGCCGTTGCGATAGGTCCACAGTTGACTACGATAGTCCTTGAAATTCAGCTTCTTCAAGACCAAACAAGCACCCGACTTGGAGGAAGCATCCTTGACGGCAAGCACCAGACTGTCACTTTCCTTGGTTTGTGCCTTGATAAAGAACCAAGTGCCAGCTGGGAATACGCCATAGAACTGAGAGACCTTGTTGGAGGTCGTGGTACTGGTTGTAGTTGTCTTTTGGCTAGCAGATTCAATCCACGAAATGACAGTGGACAAGGCCACCTTGGACTCCTTTTCTACTTGGACATTAGAAAAGACGGGAACGTGCAATTGAAGCGCATGTTCATCAGCTTGCGATGTCTGGGTCTCGGTAGTGCTGCTGCTGGAAGTAAGCTCATACGTATGGTGCTCAGTAGTCGTAACAGTGAACCAAGTCGTTTCAGATTGCACCTTGACAGACAAGTGGCCTTGGCTAGAGACAGAGAATACTTGATCCAATGTCTTGCTGTCATTAGAGAGCAACAACTGGTGGGCTATTTAAGATGTGGATGAGTCTCTCTGCATCCCCTTTTCTCTCTCTCTCTTTACTTACACTCCTTGTCATAGACAAGACGCAACATGTACTTGTAATTCACCAAGTAACCATTGACATGGGCCCACAAAAACTGCTTGTGATCCTCTTGCTGACCAAGAGACACAAACTTGACTTGGCTGCTATCCGAGCTGCCAGACGACAAGAAGGCATTCTCGTTACCGATACGGATAAAGAACCAGTTTTGAGCGCTAGGCCATTGGTTGTCAGCCGTCATCTTGTGATGGAACGTCTCCTTGAGCCACTTGAAGGCAATGATGGCAGACACAGAGCTGGAGATGGCGCTAATCTTGCCACCCTCAATGATTGTGTACTTGGATTCAGGCGTAGTGTGCGTAGTTTGCTCCACAGGGATCATGGCAGGGACCTTGATCTCCCATCGCTGCTCAGGACGACCCACGTTGCTGCTGGTGTGCGACTTTTCTTCTTGCAAGTAGACATCGATGGTCGTGTGTTGATCCGTGACGCGCTTGAGCTCCTTGACGCCCAGGACCAAGTTGCGCTTGGACTTTAGGCAAATCAAACCACCTTCTGTGCCAAATTCCCAGTATTGATCAGACAAGCCCAAGGAAGACTTTTGCACAGAAATGACAAGACGCTCACCGGCCGTGATGGTATCGGTCATAGAAGCGTCCAACACGAGGTTGTGGCCCTTGAGGTTAAAGACACGGCCGTCGCGGTAAGACCAGAGTTGACTAGCATAGTCAGTGGAGCGGATAGGAGAGAGCACGACAAAGGCGCCATCCTTGGCCTCACCATGAGCGATATCAAACACATAGCCGTGAAGATGACTCTTGATCATGAAATAGCCAGCAGCAGGGAAATTGGGCTGTTGGTGTGTCTTGTAGCGCACCACCTTTTCGAAACCGGTAGGCACGTAATCGGCACTCAAGTGGAAGGATTCCTTGCGCTCGTTCTGGAGACTCTTGTAGGATGTCTTTTTGGTGATGGATTGCTTGATGCCAGATGACTCGTAGTACTTGCTCTTGTTCTTCTTGCTGTTGCCAGTGATGGCAGTAGAGATGGTTTCGGGGGCAGAGGTAATGACATTGGAAATCATGCCAGCTGTGCCAGCAATGATGCCTGCACCAGCAGTAGCGATGCCCAAGTTGCCAATGAGATTGAGCTTCTTGTTGGCATCCTCAGAGTCACTGCCAGAATCACTGTCATCGTCGTCGTCGTCGTCTGAATCGTCCTCGAGAGAATAATCGTCAGCAGATTCCTCCTTTTGCTTGACACCCAATTGCTGATCAGAGAAGCCTTCCATGACTTGGCTGCTAGAAGCAGTGGTGGTGCTGCTGCTGCTGCTGGTAGTCGTGGTGGTAGCAGTCGTTGCCTTGCCATAAACAGGCTTGGAAAACAACCATCGCAACCACTTTTCAGACTTGATGACCGTCTCTTGTTGCCCCTTTTCATTCAAAAACTTCTTGACACGCAACTCGACGAGTCCCACTTGAGCACCCGAGACAGACGCTCTGCGCGAGTTGGAGACGCCAATCACCAGATGCTCATCCGAACGCAAAAAGATCTCGCCATCCGCCGTCAGAGACCAAAACTGGGTTTCGCTCATGGACTTGTCACGCACAAACAGAGGGGTGCGAAGACCATCTTCCACCAGCAGACCCTTGACAGCACTGGCATCCAAAGCAAGACCCGTTTCAGCGTGGATCAAATGGCCCTCTTGGTACGACCAGAAATGCCACGTGTGCTCCTTGAAATTGATCGGTCTCAATGTCACTTCGTGTTCAGTACGGCCGTTTTCTCCTGTTCTGGGCTTCTTTTCAACACTGAGAGCCAGATGCTCATCGCCATACGCAGCTCGGATAAAGAAGCCCCCCTCGGGGAAGAGGCCCCAACGATGAATCACAGTCAGCTTGCTCTTGCGTTCGTAGCGGTCGGTGGAGGAGGTCTCAAATGTAGCCTCGTTGACATGCTCGATAAAGACACTGTCGTCATTGTGCTCCAGTACACCTGCTGCAGACACGTTCTTGACGCCAGAAATGGTGTGTCCAAAGACGGGCGTTGCAAATGACCAGAGCTGGTAGTCGAGATCCAAGGAGCCGCGCGTGTGCAGTTGGACGTGTGCACCGTCAAAGACCTTGTTGTCCTTGGCACCCAGCACGAGGCCAGGACGTGCCTTGGGATGCAAGTGGCCGTCGACAGAGAGACCCCACACCTGGTTCTTGCGGTGTCTGCGAAGGTACTTTTCGTGCCACTGGATGATATCACTGCCTACGTTGAAAGCGCCACCAGCAACGTCAATGACAAGGTCAGAGCCCAGGTTGACCAGACAGCCATCGTCTTGCGTGTGCCACAGCTGACGACGAAAGTTCTTGTAGTCTAGCTTGGCAAGCGTCAACTTGGCACCTTCCTTGGCGCTGGGAGCAGTGAGAACAAGCGATTTGTCAGCCTTGGAGCAAATGTAGAACCAGTTTTCAGGGAACACACCATACGCGTGAGATACAAGCTTGGTGTTGGCATTGGAGGAGGAGGAGACTTGATGCGTCTGTACCGTCAGCAAGATGCGTTCGGTACGGACAACAACACTGACCTCCTTCTTGTACACTTGGCTGTATCGCTTCTCATAGTGGCCTCGGACAAAGCCCCAGCTGTAGTGCTCATTGTGGTCGCTCATGTAGGCAAGTTGGACAGAGTACTGGTTGCCTTGCTGGATCAATGCAAAACCAAGCGTCTTTTTGAGCTCAGAGACAATAGAGCCATCCGTCTTGATGACCCACTTTTGACGCTGATCAATGGTCTTGGAATCAGACAAGAGTTCTTCGCGGATCTGAAGCAGACTACCACCGACAAGATCATCTATATATATATATATTATCATGTTAGCGACAATGTTTCTTGTGCTTACTCGAGCCACTTACCAGAAGCATGCAACACCAAGCCAGTAGCCACATGCACGACATAGCCATTGCGGTAGGTCCACTTGAAATGCTCGCTCTGACCAAACTCGAGCTTCTTGACAACCAAGAAAGAAAAGGCTTCCGACTTTTCAGGAGCCAAAGCCAAGCCATCTTGACCCGTAATAAAGAAGGTCTCTTGTGGCCAGTTGGCCACACGATGAACCACCTTTTGGATGGATTGCTCATTGAATTTCTTCCATTCGGTCAAGAGCGTAATAGTCCAACGCACAAGCACCTGGGTGTTGTTTTCCACCTTGATTTCAGGCGACAAGAGACCCCAGCGGTTGTCTTGGTGCGTGGAAGAAATGTGATGCGCCAACGAGAGCTTGTACTTGTCTTGCTCTACAAGCTGAGGCACCAATGTCAGAGAGGGATTCGATCCGTGCACCAGATAGCCGTCAATGGTCAGACTCCATCTTTGACCCACATCGCCTGCTTTTCTGACTTCTTGACTAATGACAGAACCAACGTTGATATCTATTCAAATAGGCAACATGAGTATATATGTGTGTGTGTGCTACGTGTCACTACAGTCCACTTGTACCATCATTAACTACATCCATGGCAAGTTGTGTAGCAAAGTTGATTAAGACACCGTTCCAGTACATCCAGAGTTGGTATTGCCAATCCTGCTTGCTAATCTTGGAGAGGACAACATGAGACGAGTTGTTCTCGGCAGTAAGCACAAGAGGCGCTTCAGCAGAAGAGCCGCCAATAAAGGAGCGAATAAAGAACCAGCCGCTAGGGTATTGAGCATAGTGATGGTAAGTAACAGATTTCTGCACAGTGGTTTCGGTTACAGTGGCTAAAAGGGGATTGTGAGTTGACAGCATTCAGGTACACAAGTATCACACTTACTGGATTTCTGCTTGAATACAGGTAATACAAAGTTCCATCGCTGTTCCTCATGGTCAGGGGTCTTTTTGTTGGCCAAGTAGACATTGGCATTGGCGCTCTTGCTGCTGGCAATGGCGAGCACAACGTCCTTGTGGGTCTTTGCATGGATATAGCCTTCAACAGAGAGTCCCCATTGCTGGTTCTCAAAGCCTTCCTTCTTTTGCTTGTACTGGCAAATCTCAGAACCGCTTACAATGCAACCTGCAAACAGAAAAAAGGCGTGTAAATATACAAGACTAGTATACATCACTCTATATATATAGTATCCATTTACCTCCACGAACATCCAAGACGAGATTGGATGCCTTGTTAAAGAGGAAACCATCGTTAAACTTCCACAATTGACGGTTAAAGTTTTGCGTGTCCAAATGAGAAGCAATGACCTGAGCAGCCAACTTGTCAGTCTCCAGCACAGTAATGACAAGTCCATGTTTCTGGTTCTTGATGAAAAAGTAGCCATCGGGAAACACGCCTTGTTGTTCAGTAACAGTAACAATTTCAGTCGTCTTCTTTTTAAACACGGGCAAGACAATGACAAAGCGCTGATGAGAGTGGGTCTTTCCATCCGTCTGCTTTTGGAGTAAAACAGGGGCACCTTCACGGTTCAAGCCAAACCAGCTGTCCTTTTTGTAGCCGAGCACAAAGCTGTGTTGGTCGTGCTTTAGCTTGATTTCGCCAGCAGTAGTGAGAGACCAAGATTGATAAGCCAAGTCTTTCTCGCTGTTGCTGGATGATTGACATACAAGAGATTCATCAGACAGCTCTTCAACACTTAGTACAAAGCCGGAATTTTTATTGATCAAACGGCCCGTAATCATGTCGTAATGCCAGAGCTGGCTCTCATAGCTGTTCTTACGAAGGGGCTCAAGCGAAAGACGTGCACCGGGGCTATTGATAGCAGAAGCATCCACACCAACAAAATAGCCAGTGGCATCCGACTTGATAAAGAACTCGGATTCAGGGAAATTGCTCAATTGATTGTGATGGGATTCATCAAGGCAGCCATCGTCATCTATACGTCAATTTTAGCTTTTATATATAGAGTCCAGGAAAAGAAAAACTTACCATGCGTGTGAACAGATGAGCTGCTAAAGCTACCAAGAGAAGCACCACTGATTGTACGCTTCAAGCTATCCATGGGACTATTGATGGCAGATGAGCGCTTTTGAGAAGGCAAAAGGAAATCCCAACGTTGCTCCTTGTGTTCCTTGATGTTCTTGTCCAGAGATTGGAGATGAACATGCTGGCCCTCACGACGCGTAAAGAAAGACTCCTTGATACCAAGTACCAAACTGGGATCCTTTTTCAAGTAGATATGACCATCGGATGAGATGCCGAATGTTTGGCCTTCAGAAGAGTTGGAGTCATTTTGTTGGACAATTTCTGATCCAGCTTTGATAAGGCCTATTTAGTTTTTGACAGGTGAAACATGATAAAATGATGAGTGATTCAGGGGTAAACTTAAAACTGGGCCCTTTTTTTTTTTACCTTTGAAGATGTCGAGTACAAGTCCAGTCTTTTTATTATGGAGACGACCATCTTCGCCATATTGCCAAAGTTGAGTGTCAAAGTCCTTGGTTTTCAAGGTGGCAATCACAATGGGTTCGCCGGCAGTGAATTTTTCAGTGGATAAAACGTATCCGTTGTTTTGGTTTTTTATGAAAAACCAACCTTTGGGAAAAGATGCCATTTTTCAAATCAAAAGAGAGTAGTTTTTTTTTTTCTAAAAAAAAAGGTTTTTTTTTACAGTATGTGGTTTTTTTTTTTTTTAAATACAATGATTTTTTTTTTGTTGGAAAGATGCAATAACTTTTATGATTTTAAAGGGAAAAGTGATGATACAAATGTGAAATGGTACAGGTAAAAAGATTTGATTTGAAAAATGATGAGAAAAACAAAAAAGAAAAACAGATTTCTTTCAATGGGAAGCCTTGAAATTTATATAAATGAGCAATTGGGCGTTTGAATGTCTTTATGCATCCACTGTTTGTGCTACAACAGCACCATCTTCTTGAAACTTGTTGCTATTTGGAGTTGCCATTTATAAACTTACGCCGATGATCTGATTCGAGGCTTCTATGGCTTCATTCATCCAACATCATGTAAATACACAAACACGCATGCAACATAGACTGGCCTATACAATCAAACAACATCAACAGTAACATCTATTTCGAGCATGTCCGTGAGTATTTACTCGTATAAAAAAAGTCTTTGAGACTAGACTTTTTATGAGCAAAGGCTATACCCTTTCATCGGATTGTTATACGGATACGTTATATAAATGATACATGACAAATTTTAACTCTATATATTAAACGGGGCACTTTTTGTTACTAGACCGAGATGTCTAGAGCATCTCATGTATACAGAAAAAATCCTGCTTGCATCATATGAAACTGCATCTTATATGCAAAATCGCGCGCGCGGGCGAGAGAGTATCAAGATATTTATATCACTTCCTGTAGTTTCATACCAGAACCCTGATTACTACATCAATAGCTGCTGTGCTAGCTGTATGATAAACACCTCCTGGTCTCGGTACCTGATAGTTTAGCATTTGTCCAGGGATTTTCGCTTTCATGCCTCATTTTAGAATGTAATTTGCTGCAGTCTATGCAACTTTTGATATGCCGTGTACTACTCGAGTAGGGCGTTATTGGACGGCCAGGCACACATGTCGCACAAATCAGGTCGTTGTCGTTGGACAAAACCTTATAAATAACGGCTTGTATATTTGTGAAAACGAAAAAGAAAAACAAACGTGTGGCATAGTATACAACATGCCCATCGAATATAAAAGTTGCTGCGTGTTTCTTGGTCGCTGTCCATAGGAAAATAGGCGCGTTTTTACCATGTTCATGTAGGTTACATGTTGGGTATATGGACCATGAAGTTTATGAATCATCTCATCTAATAGATACAGACGGAGAGGTCCCGAGAATAACAAGAAATTGCATATATAAATAACAATAATAAACTTAGGGAGAGGCAATCTTTCGAAAGCTAAAATAGACAGATGTTTGTTACATGTGCTATCAACACTTGTGCAAGACCATCATCGTATCATAGCAAGAGTTGACATGTATGAAGCAATCATGATGTATAAAATGCAATGTCTTTTCAAGCAATCCTATCTCGATAAGGATAAGGCATTTTTTTTACTAGCTTGCATCTCTAGCTCGTATACAGGTGAGAAAGATATAAGTATCAGAACAGATCTTGGCTTGTAAGCCAACTAAAGCCTCTCTCTCTCACACTGAGATAAAATACATGAGACACATGATAAAACAGGTTTATGAAATGCAATTTCAGCTGAATATTTAGTATGTGGGTATAACTAAAAAGTGTAATCTCGACTAGAAAAAAAAAAGTCTCCAATGTTATTGCAGGATTGTTGTGTTGTTCACATACTTGACTTTCTAATTTCAAGTGTAATGTGTGTTGTAATATAGTTCTAGACAACTCTGTCTCTATTTTTACTTGCTTAATCAAGGGCCACAAATAAGCTTCATGTGTGCCTAGATTGTTAAGCCTTTTGAGTATACTTATGTAGCGCGACTAAAATCATGCAAACCTGAATCTTTCCGCTGATGTTTCCTGTTGCATGAAACGCACTCTTTCTGTCTACACACAAAACTGACGCTCAGCTTGGGCAGCCTGATGTGGTGGTAGATTGGCGCACCCATAAATATCATGCCATGTATCTCTAAATATCTGATTTCTTGGTTTTCAAGGAACAAAACAGCATGATGGTATAGCCTCTTGTATGCTAATGCTACCCGAGAAATTACATCTTGACATACTAAAGCCTTTTTTTATAGCAAGTATCCTCTACTGATAGAATGATTTCCAATGGCATCATTGTCACCATCATTACATTTGTCGCAGGATTGTTTATTCAGTAAAGTAAGCAAAACTATAAACAGGATCATCTCCCTGGGTCACTGTAGTTTAGCATTTGATCAGTGAATGCATTCCGTATTGAAAACAGGTTGTTGTGGCTCTCGTTCCTGGTGGCCATGGCAGCAGCATTTGTTGCTAGAGCGGTACGCAACGCAATAGCATCTGGCGTGATTGTCACTGTTCCCTTAACATCATACTTGTGCAGTGTTGTCTTTATTACTTGTCTATCATCGACCGAGAAATATATATGTGAGCACATAGTTGCATTTTCATAAATAAAAGGGATCTAGAAAAAGAGAATTTCTTCCATTTTGCTATGTCACATTGAATTTAGCCTGAAGCATGAAGCGGAGAACAAGAAAGTGGGGCAACAACGCTCCAATCCTAAAACAAGCAACTCGACACCCTAATTCTCACTCTTTTTTTTTTCTCATTTAAACTTTTTTTCCCTTATCATCATCATTTCAATAGTATCAAAGTATGGCGAAGAAAGACTCGAGAAGACGATCATTACATCGAAAAGAACAATCAGAGAGAGATAAATCCAAATTTATGTCTGATCAATCAGTAAGACATGCAATGAAAAGGATGAAAAAGAAAGCATTTTTCTTAGTGAAAATCTCATCTGTAGGTTTATGGTCAAGTTGCAGCATTTCGACAATGGCTTGGTATGATCCAAAGCCAAGGCATGCATGGAAACTATGTTCCCATTCCATATGATATGATTGGTATGATAGACGTGATTGATAAATACTCAAGGCTGATTGAGATGCATAGATTTGGCTGCTTCGTTCATTGCTAGTGTAATGAATGGGGTTACTAGTGATTTATTATTCATGACATCCACCTTGGCGCAGAGCCAAAGCTATCGAGAGAACGTCAACTTTATCCGCAGAACACTATCCAAGGCACAAATATCTTGCTCCTCATTGATTTGCAGTTTATGGTACATTGATCAATACTTTCAACAACCCCACAAAAAGATCAAATGGCACCCCAAAGACTTGTTTCTTGCTAGCATTGTTGTAGCAGACAAATACATGTAAGATGGCGTATGACTCATCCCTATTAGACGGTATATTGACATGTATGAACAGGGCTGATGTTACTTGGCTCAACTCTGACTGGTCTGAATGGACACACTTTACATACTCGAATCAAGACATCAACACATTGGAGAAACGATTCTTGCAAGACATGAACTTCAACCTGTATATATCCGAAATCAACTATAGCAACTTTGTCAGCTATTTGGAATTTCGACTCCATTCAAGACAACTATTGGGCGATGTGCTGTTGCTATCCTACAGAGACATTGATGTATTGAGTCAAGCACTGAATCCAATGTATGTGAAACGATTACAGTTAAATTTAAGGCCTTTTGAGGCAATGATCTTATTGGCCAAGCAAGCAATTTCAATATTCGTCGTCTACACGGCAACACTCATGACATTGGTATCGGCTGGCTACGTTTTGTCTCATCATGTTGATGTGATGCACTTGATCAAGGACAAGAACGAAATTGCAATGATGATCATGAGTGGCATTGACTTTTTTAATGCACATGCTGGAAACATAATTCAAGCGGACACCAGCAGCAGCAGCGGCACCAGCAGCACAATGATAGTGTCACATGCAAATATGAAAATTTTCGTCTAATTAAAATGACTCCAAATCCCCTTTCCTCTTTCAATTCGTCCTCCTATCCCCCTGTTTTCCCTATTGTATCATGTCTCTAAAGCAGGATAACACTTCAAAAATCATTGAAAAATGCATTACTGCCATTGACGCGAATGCGCCCATCAACATTTCGTTCGTCACTCAACCCATCTCGAAAGCATGCGTGGATCGTATTAAATCGTTAGAGAAGATGTACAGTCAATCGAAATTATACCAGTTCTTGATCAGAAAAGGCGTGTATCCAACACTGTTGTTTTCAGCCGTCAGTGGTGGTATTGGTTTTGGCGCTTACCGTACCTATCATCGTTCAACAAAGCTTGTATTGAATTTACTGGGCGTGGTGTATCCAACATACTGCTGTTGGCGTCTTGTGAAAAGTCAATTACATGGACAGGAAGAACAACTCAAGTCTTGGTTGACCTATTGGATGATATTTGGATCTTTTCAAGGTATTGTATCGCTGTGATAGAGGATGAGCCACGTTGTTGATCAATGTGATGTAGTGCTGGATCACTGGATGGCTTCAGATCTCTTTATGTTTTCAAGAAAAAAGTACAATTTATACAAATTGCTTATTTTATATTGGGCGCAGAGTCCTCATTCAAAAGGAGCACTTTTACTCTACCGCCATGTGATTCAAAAGCCCATCATGAAATCATTGGATCAAGAGCAAGAAGAGGAAGATGTGGAGGAAAAGGAACATATTTCAATTGAAAAAGAGCAGCAGCGTGTTGAGAGTTATCGCATCATAGACGGTTACAGCCCGCCAAATTTGATGGCTTCCCGTGAGGCTCAAAACGATGGTAATAACAGTGATAGCAGCCATGGTAGTAGCAGTAGTAGTAATAGCAGTGATGATGAATCAGAGCGCTTAAAATATCATCAGCAGCAAGAGCATGAGTCTTTGACTAGTTTATCAAACGAGAAAGAGGTACAGGCACTAACTTGTTTGATCAATTTCAAGTCATTGTAAATTAACCAAACTTGTAAATGTTAGGCTTTTCCACCCTTACTCATGAATACTGCAGAAGCTGCTTGGTAGAGAAAGAGACAAGAAAGCTACAACTTTATATATACATACATTACCCCCCCCCCTCTAATTAAATTTGATACCTGCTACTTTTTACTTTACTTTACTTTACCTTTCCTTCCCATGATCATCAATAAACATATCATAATCGCTTGACATTGTACAGGGCTCAATAAGGAAACTAAGCTTGCAGACATTCCTAAAGTACAGCTAGGTTCACTGACGCTATTATCAGATAGTAGTAAGCTGCAAAATAGCGTAGCAAAGCCAAGCTTTATTTCTCATTTTACTTTTAATGGGCCTCCACAAGCGAGCATCATCGTCTTCTTTCATGATGGTTGATGAGAAATCGGTGATTTTATGATTTCGATGATTTTGCGCAGATGCTACTAGCAAAAGTCATTAGATTACTATGTAAATGGTAGTTGTATGCTTAGTCCAAGTTGTTGAGAGCACTTTGTTTGACTAGGGCGTGTTGAATTTGGGTTTGTTAAAGACAATGTCGATGAGTAAAGGTGAAAAACGTA
>JAXQGS010000130.1:0-27033 GCA_037040325.1 Mucor sp. M7501 | reverse complement strand
GTGATATTGCTTGACATTAAAGCGATGTAGGCTAACATCCGTCTATCTAGCGAGGTCCCATTGTTGGTGCAAAGCATTTTCAGATACTACGAGAAGATGTGCGATGATCCCGCCCTCAACTTGGCTTTTCTGGTTCTAACAATGCTGAATCTGGACCGCCTCGCAATTCCAAGTGCTCGAGTCGCACTTGTTGTGGAAACAACAGTTAGTCGTCGTCGCAATTTCGTTAGGGAAGGTGATAACAACCTTCGATTTGCTGAGGTACATCGGTTGCCTATTGCCATTTTCACTGTGCGAATCTTTGTAAATGGCTTGCAACATTTGCGTCTTTTTGATAGTAGAAATCGCAACTATGAGCAATTTTTCAATATCGATCAATAAATTCGTTCATTTTCTTTGTTGCCTTGTAATCTTTCAGTTGATTTCTTTGTCTTGTATTTGGCGAATCAAAAAGCATCAGTAAATCATGATGGCCTGGTTACTATATAAAAACGTAATCTCTCTCACATTGTTGGATCTTTCATTGATAAATGTTCAGGTTCTCGAGCTCTGTGGGCTGCTTTAATTAGATATTCTGCTTTGGCTTTCTGATCTGCAGCATCGACATGGATTGGCTTTATTTGACATGAGATTGCAATAATGTCTAAAGAATGAAATTGCGCCATCAAAGTCTAAAGCAACATAATACACTTATTTACAATGTTATCCAAGCCCTGAGAATGCCAACTAAGGGCCATGTACTTTCGATCATGTAAATTCTAAACGCATGTACCCGCTTACAATGTGCCGAAAGCCATATATACCAGTAAAATGCTTCACAACGGCTCACTCTTTCAGCAAAAGATGGGCAGGAATAAGATCCCATAATGGCTGCCTTACCCGGTTTCGCCATTACCTCGTTGGCACGTATCGCCAATCCACCATTGCTCTACATTCACCTCTTGATCCAGATCGACTTACCGCAGATCCCAACCAAACGACAGCTACTATACACGTTTCCTCACCGCACACGATGAAGCATGTCTTGTTATCCGTGTATACTGTTTTCGTCTCACACCATCTACTTTTTGTCCTCGATTGGGATTCTTAAAGACGTGAGGAACAAAAGAAACTCCATTAGTATCTGATCCGTGTCAAACTAAGTTACTACATTTGCAGTTTGTGTGAGTCCCGAGTGATCTCTGCCCTGAATGGACGGACCGACCCATGATTTGCTCAGACAGTGTTGGCCAAAAGCTGCTGAACCACATCGCCAAGGTATAGATGTGATTAACGGAAATTCCAGAATTCAATGTGGAATTAAGCTTTTCTCTCATTTGGATTTAAGAACATATTAGAAAATGGAAAATGCTTTTTTTCTGAGACTTTGTATCACACTGTGGCCAATTGCGTTGATAGCCATATCCTGAATTGACGAATAAGCAAGATTTAATTCGTTATCATTGTTCTAGAGCTTTATGAGCTTACCAACAGCAGACATGCATTTCTTTTGATTCACCCTTCAAGTGACAAAGCAAGCAGCAGCAATATGTCAATGGATCGCAATGATTTCTGGCATCTCAAACGGGATGGACTTTCAAAAAATTAGCTTAGCATTATTAGCTCTTAATTTATTTAGGAAGATCGGCAATCAAGGAAGAAAAAGATGGTGGTCGATCACTAAAAACAAGAGTTTAGGAGCAAAACTTGATCTGTTTGTGGGATGAAGAAGGTTACCAGCAGCGGCAGCAAGGCAAAACTGGGACTCCGATTTGTGTATTTAGGTCAATCTGTTTCCACAAACATTTCTCTCTGTTCTTTCCTTTCTTTCTCTTCCAATGTCTCATCACCAACATCATCAAGCATACGAAAAGCCCAGCTTACCGTCTATCCAATTCCTGTTAAATACATCTACTCTAGAACAGCCAAAAAGACAACACAATAGACAGAGTGCCAGCATCAGCAGTCTTCCGTCTGAACTACAGCAATTGTCGTTAGCAGCGCCTGCTTCTAATGCTATACCCGAGAGGAGCGAGAACCATCAGCCGAGCTGGATGATGATGCCGCCTGCTGCTACTCTCACAACACAGAACTATAGAAGACCGCCTGGAGCGAGTCATACCAGATCCATCTCGCTTGCCAACTCTACAATGGTGCTGCCTGCTCCCCCTCCCCTTCCATTGACCACGACTCCTCCCTTCCCATCATCCTCATCTCCAAAGAGCCGACACCGCCGCACCGTCTCTGCCAACACAACCTTCCAGCATGACCTATTCTCCAGCAATTTACCCTTCATTAGCGAGCAGCAACAAGCACATCCACAAACAACAAGAGCACACACCGACAGCCCACCCGCCAAATTCAAAGATTCCCCTCAGCAAAAGCAATTGAATGTTGCGCTGAACATGAGCCCAACGCTGTTCCTCAATGAATTGGGAGACAAGAAGCTGGAAGAAAAGACAGAAGAGTACGAAAATGTGCTGGTAGCAAGAGACGAGCAGACAGGAAGATACTACTGTCCCTTTTGCAACAAGGCGTTCAATCGCCCCTCATCGCTCCGAATTCACACCTATTCCCATACCGGCGAGAAGCCTTTTGTCTGTCAAGAAGAGGGATGTGGAAGGCAGTTCAGCGTGCAGAGCAACATGCGCAGACATCTGCGAGTGCATAGGCTAGGAAGATCGAAAAAGTAAACATGGCTAATAAACGACACCCCTTCCAATCTCTGTATTTCTCTCCCCCTTCTTCTCTTGCTTCTTTTTCAATGTCATTACCGATTTGCCGCTTTTTTGGGTGCACCTTTGCACGACAACTCCGTTTCTTCTATATTTACTCATATATTCCACATTGGTCAATAAAGAACTAGTAGTCTAGAGCGAGTGATTTGAGGCGGATTTTGCATACACTCATCAATACACAGGCTTTCTTTTTCCTTGTGCTGACTCAATTGAACATACAGCATTAGCTTATCAGATGGTGTGGTCAACAGAAATCAATATTTCCCATGCAGAAATCAGAAAGGATCCATTTTCAGGGGCGGGTACTTAAAACGGAAGGCAGGTAAAAAGGTGGTGTGTCATTTATTACTGTAATGATTTGTAAGGGGATCCCAGTATTGAAACTATAGATACGACAGCTTGTATGAATAAGATATAGCTATCATATGTTGCTGTGCATCTAGGGTTAAGCTCGTTTTTAACCAGGGGAAAAATGGGCCGATATTCACTATTCCAGGCGGCAGCAGATGTTCTAGAATGGATCTCGAACTCTATTATTGTAATGCGATGATCTTCATTACCGGAATACCAAGTATTCTTTTTCCATTATTTCATCATTCGGTAACAATAAAATATCGACTTGCTACTACAAGATCGATCAGAAATCTTATGCTGGGAAAGACGCATCGCAATGTTGTCATCCCTTATCGATGGCTCTCAATGGAAGCACTGAACAGATACTGTTGTCATCGATCACAACAGCCAATGATGAGAACAAACACTGATGTCATGGACCTCAAGAAAAGGCGGAAAGACGCCATCTTCTCTATACTTAAAAGTGACATTGGGATCAAAGCTTAAAGTAAACAGAGACAATGAATACATGGCAACATCTTTACGTTTGAAACAACACATAATTTAAGAGTCGATATACTACTATACAATGGCCATACCATGTTCAAAGCGTCCATTGTCAAATCCCAAGTATATATATAGGAAGCGCTAAAGTCGTCTCGAAATGATGTCCATCAACACACACTTTCTACCCTCTATCCAAGCAAGAAAACCATCCAGCATGCCATCATCCGTCTCCTCCAGATCAACAAGGTCATCTAGATCGTCCGGTAGATCATCCATGGCTGAAGACTGTGGATGCAGTGAGGAAGCCATGGCAGCATGGATCATCATTCCTTTGATTACAGGTATCGCTATGATTCTAGCTCTCACCCTCAGCCATCAAGAGCCTTTCAGCATGAGCGCCAGAGGCCAGCGTGAATCCAACTACTATGGCGGTTATTCCAACAGAGAAGATGTAGCTGTCGTTGATACTAGCATCCACCCGCAGCTCAACATCACCATGAACAGTGCTGTCAGCATTGATGGTGCTGCAGTCAACGCGACCTGGAATGCCACTGCTTCTGATAATCTCCTCGCTACACCAAGTGTTGTGATTAGAAAGATTGTTGCATTGCCCAATATCGACTAGTATCATATCTACTACTACTACATGTCAATAAAATAGCTCTTTTCAATGTTTATTGTCATGTGACTCTGAGCTGCCCTCATTCAGACGCGTGCTTTTTGTCGCGCTGTGTGTACGGTACATGTTGTCTCACTTGAAATAGGGGCAGCTTTATTAAAAAAAAACCTTTTTCTTTTCCTCATTTCCAAAAAGACATCAAGCAGACCAAAATGAGCGACTTTGAAGACGATCCCCAAATCTACGAGATTGATTCTGACAAGGATGATGATTTTCAAGACGACGAGGATGTGTTTGAGCTGGACGACGATGATTCAGGCGACGAGTATGAAACACCCACTGCAAAGGCAAGCATCTTAGTTGTGAGTGAATTGAGATGCACCGTACTGATGCCGTTCACTCTTTAGAAACGCAAGACTGCAGCAGCAGCTTCCAAAGGCAAGGGCAAGGCCAAGGCTGCTACGCCCGCTGTCAAGAAGACGCCCATCAAGCGAACACCCAAAAAGAAGCCCATCGACGCAGATGACAGTGACGAGAACGAGTTTCCTCTGGCCCCCATCTTCAACATGGGATCTGCTGCAAAGAAGGCTGCTGCACCAAAGGCCAAAACGACAGCCAAGCCCAAGAAGGCCGCAGCCATCGCAGCCAACGACGACGATACGTTTGAGAGCTCATCCGACTCACCTTCTACGCCCAAACCCAAGGCAGCGAGAAAGAAGGCCACCACTCCCAAGGCAGCACCCAAGAAGGCCAAGGCAGGCGCCAAGGGTGCAATGGATGCCTTTGTGAGTCCCGATGTAGAAATGTCAGAAGCAGACAGCGTGGAAGGCACGCCTGGCCCCAACAGCAACAAGACCATCGAGGAGATCTACCAGAAAAAGACGCAATTGGAGCACATCTTGCTTCGTCCAGACACCTACATTGGCTCCATTGAAGCTGAAGAGCAGGAGATGTATGTATTTGACTCTGAGGACAACACCATCGTCAAGAAGAAGATCAGATACGTGCCTGGTCTCTACAAGATCATTGATGAGATTCTCGTGAATGCGGCAGACAACAAGGTAAGACCCCAAGCAGACCACTTTTCATGCTCACAAGCTGATGCTGCTGCTGCTGGATAGATCCGCGATCCCTCCATGAACGCCATCAAGGTCTCTATCGACCGCACGGCGAACTTTATCTCCATCTACAACAACGGAAGCGGTATCCCTATTACCGTGCACAAGGACGAAAACTGCTATGTGCCTGAGCTGATCTTTGGCCATCTGCTGACTTCCTCCAACTACGACGACAATGAAAAGAAGGTGACCGGTGGCAGAAACGGCTATGGCGCCAAGCTCTGCAACATCTTTAGCACAGAGTTTACGGTGGAGACGGGCGACAAGGAGCGCAAGCTCAAGTACAAGCAGGTCTTCAAGGACAACATGTCTCATACCGGCAAGCCTGTGATCACCCCCAACGGCAAAGGCGAGCAGTTTACGCGCATCTCCTTCCGCCCTGATCTGGAAAAGTTCAATCTGACGGAAATGGACGAGGATTTCGAAGCGCTCATCAAGAAGCGTGTCTACGATTTGGCTGGTATCTGCAAGGGCGTCAATGTCTACTTGAACGGCTCCAAGATTGAGATCAAGAACTTCCAGGACTACTGCTCGCTGTACTCCAAGACGATGGAGTTCCGTCCCCGAGAAGGCGCTCCTGCCATGATTGTCGAAAACAGCAGAGACAGCCCCCGCTGGACCATCCACTTTGCTGTCAGCGACGGCCAGTTCAACCAGGTCAGTTTCGTCAACAGCATCTGCACAGCCAAGGGCGGCACGCACGTCAACTACGTCGCCGACCAGATCATCAAGGCCCTGATGCCCGAAGTCCAAAAGAGGGCCCACAGCAAGAACATCCGCCCCTTCCAGATCAAGAACCACATGTGTCTCTTCATCAACTGTCTGATTGAAAACCCTGCCTTTGACTCCCAGACCAAGGAAAACATGACGTTGCGAGCCAATGCTTTTGGCTCCACCTACAAGATCAGCGACGCCTTCATCAAGAACATCAAGAACTCGGGCATTGTCGACAACATTGTGCGATGGGTCAAGTTCAAGGAGGACGAGCAAATGACCAAGGCAGACAAGACCAGCATGACGCGTCGTCTCAAGATCCCCAAGCTGGAAGACGCCAACTTGGCTGGCGTGCGTCCCCACAACAAGTCGTGTACCCTGATCCTCACTGAAGGTGATTCCGCCAAAGCACTGGTGCTGAGTGGTCTGTCCGTGGTCGGCCGCGACAAGTTTGGCGTGTTTCCTCTCCGCGGTAAAGTGCTCAACGTGCGTGATGCCACCAACAGCCAGATCATGAACAATGCTGAAATCACCAACATCAAGGCTATTCTCGGTCTAAAGCACGGCAGAACCTACACAGATGTCAGCGAGCTGAGATATGGCAAGCTGATGCTGATGACCGATCAGGACCACGATGGCTCGCACATCAAGGGTCTCTTGATCAACTTTATCGACAGCATGTTCCCGTCCCTGCTGGACATCCCCGGCTTCTTGCTCGAGTTCATCACGCCCATTATCCGCTGTAAGCACAAGAGAACCAAGGAGGAGATCTCGTTCTTTACCATCCCAGAGTACGAAACGTGGGCAGAGCAGCACAACAGAAACAGTGAATGGGAGCCCAAGTACTTTAAGGGTCTGGGTACCTCTGACAAGGCTGATGCGCGCCGCTACTTTGGCCAGCTGGACATCCACAGAAAGGAGTTTGCTACACCCACGCCTGAGGCTCGCGAGCTGGTTGACATGGCCTTCAACAAGGACAGAGTCAACGACCGTAAAGCCTGGCTGGACACCTATGAACCTGGCATCTTTATCGACCACAACGTCAGCAAGATTCGCATCGACGACTTTGTCAACCAAGAGCTGATGCTGTTCAGTATGGCCAACAACATTCGTACTATTCCTAGCATGGTGGACGGCTTCAAGCCTGGCCAGCGCAAGGTGTTCTTTGGTGCCTGTAAGCGCGGAAAGAACACTGAAGTCAAGGTCGCTCAGTTTGCCAATTACGTTGCTGGCCTCACACAGTACCATCACGGTGAATCTACCATTGCTTCTACTGTCATCAACATGGCTCAAGACTTTGTCGGCAGCAACAACATCAACTTGCTCGTGCCTGCTGGTCAATTCGGTACTCGCCACGAAGGTGGCAAGTCTGCCGCTAGTCCCCGTTACCTGTTCACGCGTCTCCACAAGATTGCTCGCTTGATGTTCCACCCCGACGACGACGAGCTCCTCAACTACTTGATTGAAGAAAACAAGCCTATTGAGCCCGAGTGGTACGTGCCTATTCTCCCCATGATCCTGGTCAACGGCGCCGACGGTATTGGTATGGGCTGGAGCACCAACGTCCCCAACTACAATCCAAGGGAAATCGCAGAGAACCTGCTTCGTATGATGAATGGCGAGGAAATCGTCCCCATGCGCCCATGGTTCAGAGGCTTCAAGGGTGAAATCGTTGCTGAGGGTAACAAGTTTGTTACCAAGGGTGTTGCTGACGTGGATGCCGAGGGCCATATCAAGATTACAGAGCTGCCTCTTCGCACGTGGACTGATACATACAAGGACTTCTTGGACGCCTGCCGTGACCCCAAGGACAACAAGAAGCCACCCATCTCAATTATTGTAAGTATTGAATTTGTATAAAAAACACAGTGCAATAACAGCGTGTATGTTACTCGGTAGGATTATTTCAACAACTCTACTGACAGTGCTGTGGAGCTCACGCTTGAGGTGGACGAGGCAAACTTGGCCAAGGCTGAGGCTGGTGGCCTGGAGAAGGTCCTGAAGCTTACATCCAATCTCAACACTTCAAACATGGTCTGCTTCAACCGAGAGGGCAAGTTGAAAAAGTACGAGTCTGCCGAAGAGATTCTCAAGGAATTCTATCCATTGCGTCTCGAATACTACGAAAAGCGAAAGGTAAAAGACTGCATCTTGAACGTGTGTGATTCTAGATATTCATCCAGCATCTGTCCTATAGCAACACCTTATCCATGTTCTTCAAGACGAGTATGACCGTCTTGAAAACAAGGCCAAGTTCATTGACCTTGTCATCACCAAAAAGCTGATTTACGTCAATCGCAAGGAGCAGGATGTCATTGCCGATATGAAGAAACATGGACTGAAGCAAATCTTCCCCCGCAAGAAGAAGAGCGCCTTGATTGTGGACGACGACGACGAGAACAGCGAAAACCAAGACGGCACAGGCTACGAGTATCTATTCAGTATCAATGTGCGTGGCTTCACTGCTCAAAAGGTGGCCGAAGCGCTCCAACTCAAGGATACCAAATACAACCAACTGCAAGACGTTCAGGGCACGCCACCCAGAACTTTCTGGCGTAGAGATCTGGAGGCATTGCTGAAGGAATGGGACAACTTGCTGCAGGAGGACGAGTTGCTCGCAAGCCAAGCTAAACCTCTTGCCTCGCAAAAGACCAAGAAGAGGAAGAGAGTGCTCAAGAAGAAGACAGAAGTAGTCAAGAAGGAGGACCAAGATGCCAGTGTTGCCACCACCACAAAAACCACTACTATCGCAGTAGATTAATCATGTTTCAAGCAGTACAGTTACAAAGCGAATAAAGTCATTTTACAGAGTTACTTTGTAAGCGCCCCATCATGATGGATGTCAGTATAGTGCAGCAAAGGCTTATGGACATTTTTGACTGCTTCTTCCTGCGACATATTATTCAGCTCTCCATGATAATTTCTGTCAACTTCTTTTTTCTTTCCCCATTTATATAAATCAACAATGTCGAACCATGAGCAGGACAAGGCCAACTTAAAGGAGTGCTTATTGAAAGCGCATCAATTAGTGGGAGAGAAAGTCGAAATCAAAGAAGAAGGTGCAATGGCAGCTTGCGTTTTGTTTCGCAACTCGACATTAATCGGTTTTTGCAGGTTCGATTGAGGAAACACTTGTGCAGCGTCTTGAGAAATTGGAGATCAAGCTGGATGACAAGGAGCCTCGAAAAGCGTTTGTGGACGAGTGCCTAAAAGTGCTGCTAGAGACACAAACGGCCTTGCTGGCTGTGTGTGCGTCTGGAGGTGAGAAAGGGTGGCACTTGCAGTGGATGGGTTGCTGATTTATGCATGCTTTGCTGTAGTGGATGAGAGCGATAAAGACTACCTGGGCGTGCGAGACTTCAGATTGATACACACGCTGCTTCAAGTCATCATATCGTGGGGATTCTATCCTTGCTTCCTGCCTGGCGTGGGTGTGCCGCTGTCAAAGAGAGTGAAATCTGGCTATACAAATCATGGTAATGCATTACGAGTATGACAGGTATTTGATTTCAATCTCATGCCTTTATTAGAGTTGCTGTCAAAGGACGAGAAAGACCAGCAGGACCAGCAGCCACACACCGTATCCACCGAAACAATATACTCGCTGCTCCACCTAGTGACACCGTTGGTGGATGTCATTGCGCACAGCGAGAAAGTGCCGAGCAGCAAAAGCTACACCACCGTCGCCTCTATCCTCATGTCTCGCCACTTGCCAGACTTGTACGCAGCATTGCTAGAGTTGGCCTATGCGCCCGCCTCAGCATTCCAGCAGCCAGCAGCCTCAAACGACGCATCTGCCTCGCACACATCCACGCTACCCATGACACCGGGAAACATGCTGCACCAAGTGAAGAAGCAAGCTGGACTGAAAAGAGAGGAGAGAGATAAATGTGCCCGCATGTTCATGTGGCTGTTTGATCGATCTGATCTACCTCGAGCCATGGAGTCTCTCATGGCGCTGCTGGGCAACTCGCCTCTTCATCCTGTCCCCAATTGGCTACGCACCATATGTGGTCGATTTCTCTCTCGCATCTTGTTGAAGCCGAACGGCGTGGCTATTGTCCTGGAATTCACCATTGGCCATGTCGATCAATGTAAGCAAAATGCCAATCTCTTGGTTACAAATGTCGTCGTAACTGAACCACTTGCATGTAGTACAATTGGCCCAATTGGAGAGCATAGCAAAGTTGATCTTGTCAGTTCCACAGCAAATGGCATCGATTGAAAGCTACTATGCGATCATTACACCACAGTTACTGGAGCTGCTCGAAAAGGAGCCATTGACGTCGCCCACATGCCAAGCAGTGACATTTATTATTGGACGCATCATAGGAAAGCATGCAGATCTCGCCAAGGTGTATATTGTGGACAAGATTGTAGGACCACTACTCGCTGCATGGCATACAACAGACTATGCTACAGTGGACAGTAATACCAACATGGATCGGGTATCCTTGTCAGAAGACGCATTAACACGGCTACTACACACACTTCATCGCGTCATGATTGGAGGAGAACCATCACCAGATGTCATTCAAACATTCTTGTCATCGTCCATTGCGCCATTATACCACCTGTACGAGTTTGCAGTGCAGTCCAAGTCAGGGCTGCGGGAGACGGTGCTCGATTTGCTATCGACTTACTTTCGAATCACCACGACATCGGATGCCATCCGTGAACTGAAGCGCATCCTGTTGGACAAGGTTGATTTAAGTGGCGCTCGTGTGGCATACTTCGCCCCAGGACCTACAGGTGGCGTTGTACTACGACTAAGAAGGTAAATGGCTTTATTTGTTTGCTTGCAGCATGGTTTCTAATAGAGAAAGGGCTATTTTAGCTCACCTAAATTGCTCGCTGGTAATGAATTACCCATTCATGCAGGCATCTTGGTCGAGTTTCTGCAAATGAGCGATAACGCTGATTTATGTGGCGATTTCTTTGTGTTCTTGCTGAACGAATACTCGTCGCTGCAAACAAGAAAACAGGACCCCAAAGTGTAAATAGCAGCATCATGGCTAATGAGGGCGTAAAGAGAAATTAATTAACTCATATTTTTATTTAGTATTCTATTAACGCTCCACCTTATTATGGGAATGCTGGATACCTTGGGCCCCACTATCCTGGGTAAACCGACACAAATTATCTCATTTGCAAACAACATTGTACAAGATCATGTGGAGAGGCTGTTCAAAAAGGACAAACAACAAGAGAAGCCAAAGTCTTCCAGCGTGGATTTCGCAAACATTGTCAGTCAGCAGGAATTAGAAGACATCGAGGACGCTGCCCATGATGAGCAGTTTTCTGTGGAGGACGACTTTGAATCGCTGGTATTGGCCATCAACCTGATACGAGCTGTTTTGCATGAAAACGACCAACTAAGCGACCAAGCTATACAACTTTTAAAAGCATCCGTGGATCCATTGAAACAGCTGGAGAAGTATCCATTTGACCTTGTGCAGGAATCTGTCAACGAGGTGTTGTTAGCAATTACATCATATTTGTCTGCACAAAAAATGTCTGGTATGAAACAAACTTCGGGTACATCATTAGAAGCAAGCAAGGAAAAGTACAGAGAGGCCATGAAGTCGTTGCAGGATGATCTACTGCCGATTCGAGCACACGGCATGGGCATGCTCAAGGAAATGGCACTGGCAAGGGACCCTTTGGTGTCCTCTGGGGAGGGCCTTGACCAGCTATTGGATATCTTTGTGCGACTGGTGCAGGATGAAGACAGCTACATCTACCTGAATGCCGTCAAAGGTTTATCAGCCATGACAGACGCCTATGGAAATCAGATTATCAAGAAATTGGGCGACATATACAGCGATGACAAGCAGAAACTAGACAACAGACTTCGCATTGGAGAAGCCTTGTTGCAAACCATCCAACGATGTGGTGATGCTTTGGGAAAATATGGTACGATTGTCTGCTTCATCCACTAATGGATACTCATACGTTTTTCCAATAGTCAACACGCTGGTGAGGCCTCTTGAAACGGTATTAGCAAGAAGAAACGAAGACAGCAATCTTCGTGTATCAGCCCTATCCCTATTGAGTATGGCATGCCAAACATGTCCTGTAGCTCTCTCATCACAAATGAGTGAATTAATAGATTGGGTGCTAAACATTCTGGAGATTGAAAAGACAGCAGAAGTGAGACGAGGTATTTTGTTGATATCTACAACATGTAACAGTTAGCTAACACATATATCAGCTGCCACTGTTTTAATTTTATCTCTATTTAGAGGTTTAGCATCTCAAACATTATACGAATATCCTGCAGAGAGTCTCAAAAGGACATATCGCACACTGAGATATATTGAAGAGACGGATCCTGACGAACTGACACGGTACCAGGCAAGAGTAGCCCTGAGTGATTTAGATGCTATTATGCGAAATGAAATATTCAAAAACCAGCAACATTCTGTCAATTACAAATGAGTCGTTTATGGGAAAATAAGGGGTAATTTATTCAATAAAAATGCATATAATGATATTTAGTAGTGTAAATTGGTGTTGTAGTACATTGTAAGATGCTAGCTATGTGTTTGTTTCATGAATGTGTGTTTGTATGTATAGTGTTTGTATGTGTTTGTGTGTATGTGTGTGTGTGTATGTGTGCTTGCGATCCATTGTGAGATTCACTCTTGATACTCATCGCCATTTTCAGCATCAGGTAAATCATAAACGTGTGACCAATTGTGTGAGAATGGAGTGGGTTCATTGAAATTGTTGTCATTATACTCTTGCAAATTCATTGGATCTATGATGTTCATGGTCCATTGCGAGGGATGTACGCCACTTCTAGGACAGCTGCTCTATACTATTTGTTAGATAAAGTGTGGTAAAGGAAAATAGAGCACGACTTACACTATGTCCAGGCATCCATTGACCACATAATTCGCAGGTAGCAGGAGACATCAAAGGAGTAGGAATCATATTGTTGTTGTTGAATGTTGAATGTTGAATGAAAAGAGAGAAGAAAAAAAAAGAAAGATAAACGAGTTGAATGTGGGATATTTATACTTTTTTTTTTCCACAACCCCCTTATTTTGGATAAGCTTCCTCTTGTTCAGTCAAAAGCCATTTTAGCAGCAGGTACCAGCAAGGCAGAGCAGAAAGGGAGAAAGAAGGAATTATAATACATCTGACTTGTTTTTACCATTTATATCATAAACCGTGATTTTGCATTATCAGCCAATGTACAGGCCCTTCCGTGGAACAGAAATACGCATATTTGTCGTATAAATGTAATAACGGAATGAGTTACCATTGACCATGGACCAGAAAATAAGGACAACATGGTCCTTTCCATGAACATTTAATATTCCAACTAATCAAATTATTAAAATGACATTGATTTTCATTGCGTATCTTCTCCTTGCAAAAGAATCAAACGCTTCCATGGCTTACATCACATATGTGTTTTATGTTGTCTCCCTGAAAATAATTCCCTGAGCATTTTGATTCACCCCCAAGACCACCCCTTTACTTCCCTTTTGATAGACAGCGCCCCTTATTGATTATGTCTACTTACATTGGTTGTATGGCATTCGATGACTCACCTTGAATACACCATTTATACGATTACTATCATCTGTCATTGTCAATATTGAATTGATATCATCTGTGTTACTTGTAGCCCAGAAATGTGACACATGTAATATTAGGTATATGAGCCATCACCTCACAAATAAATAGATAGAATCAAGCTGAATACCTGTTGCTAATTATTCTGTTGATTTCTTTCACCAAATCTTTGCTTGGAGGATGAACACATGAGGTTATCACAAGAGCTGTATCATTCCATGTCCTGACCAACATTCGGCAAATGTTTGATATTTTCATCTCTCTGTAATAATTTTGGATTTACAATGATTGTCACTGTTTTATTTGTGGGGAAATGTGTATGTTTGTATTGCTTTACCCTTTGTGATCATTCATACAAAAGATGATTATATTTTTATTATTACACTTCTCGTGATGTGTATCACCATAAACAGAGAGACTTATGAAAAGGGGACATGTATTTTTATTGAAAACGTGCCATAGCGCTCAAATAACCTCGTTGAAATCACTATTAGTATACATTTTAGACCTAATTTACTTGATTGTTAATACATGTATCTCAGAATGACATTTCTTTGTGTCTTCAAGTCTACACGAAATTGATCTTGTTTGTTGTGAAATACTAAATGCTTGTCACTTTTTCTCAAAATACTACTAGCAATGTGGTCATTATTACGGCGTAGAAAATATAGGTGATTCAAAATCAACTGATAGACAAGTTACAGGTCCATGTTAACTTGCTTGTATTTCATTTCAGGAATGAGAATGACGTTTAGCGAGTCATCAAATTAGGAGATATTCAAGAATATTTCATTGTGGCCGCAGTAGTCCCTTTTTATAGCTCGTATCATAGGAGTTTTATCATCGCGTGCAATAAACACAATGAAGTTATGAAGATCTCTATTTGGCCTACTCTATCGGTCCAAATAGCAAATGTTTTTGCGCTAAAGCAGGAGAGCAATTTGATGCGCTATATACGAGAAAACAATGACGTGTCGAAAGAATATTCAATGTTGATCATGGCGACATGAAGAAGTTTTACGTATAGTTTTCTGGCCAAGACATGTAACCCTTGGCTCATCACGATCCTTTGTGCTCAGTCTGGATGACGGATCAGATTTCATTTCGGTTGCCATGGAAACCTGGATCATGCGTACCTGGATTTATAAATTATCTCCGCTTTATTCCTTCGTGATGAAAAGCTGTGGTATAGCAGAATACTCTAAACAAACACGAAATAAAGCTAATGACTAGACACTACAGTCTGCCATTTTATGTAATTTGTATTTGTAGCTGCTATTTTTCTAGTATTAGATTATACCTTAATGCCGCGCCTGAAAGAAAGAAGCAGGCATCATGTACCAGGTCCATGTAGTAGGTTGATCCGATGTTTGCAATTTGAGAGAAAAGCACATCAGCCGCAGCCAACGTAATGACACTTAATTTTACATAGAGTGAGAAGCCAATTGAGCCGTAGCTTCCGAAGATGAGATATGGATATCTCTAACCAATAAATTATGAGAGAGTAGCAACTGATCCCTCAGCATTTCTAATTTAATTAATTTTATGACGCATAAAAACAAGCATGAGCATTTCCGAGAGTGGAATCAGGTTACGGACCTGAAGGAGTTTCGCGTATAAACAAAGGTACAGCGTAAATGCTTGATTGCTAAGCAAGATCGTCGTCATTCATACGCCTCTCTATCTCTGTAATTAGTAATATGGGGAATATACATTGGTCACTGGTTTTTTGGATTGGTGAGTGACCATGTCAAATCAAATTAAATACACACACGGTATACCTTATCAAAGTATACGAGAACGAACAATCAGGATAAATGTACCACACTCCATCATTCACACTCTGGCAACTCTTGAGCTTCATATATTAATAGATCCTGTATTACTGTAACTTTCGCTACACAATCTGTCTGTACTGAATTAAAAAAAGACCATATTCAGTCAGATGAATCGCTCTGTAGTTTCACAGAGGCGCAGTTTGATAAGGACCAAACCCGTCTTTTTGACTTATATTACACTGCTTAGAGATATTCCAAACATTTCCATTGGCTTACATGATCAATTTACAGTTTTATGTGTATCTTTTGGTTGCTACGCAACCCGGAAATGGCGCAGACGTTGAACCAAAAATGTTAAAGGTGTTAAATGACGCCAGATGTATACGACCAGTAGTGTCTACATGCTGGTGTGCAGTAGTGTTACTAGTAACAGTCATCGCGGTGCACAGATCAAAGAAACTCTTTTGCAAATATATAAATGAGGCACTTGCTCTTCCTCCTTTCCTTTTTCTTCTTTACTCGTTACCTTTTCTTTTAGAAATTTCAGACAAATCACAATTATTTACAATGGCAATTGAATGGGTTTACGCATCCGGTTCCAATTGGGTCCGATTTGACACAGCAAGCCAGCAGATTATTGAAACACTTTGGGCGAGAGACGCAGCAACATGGTTCAACTCACAGTCTTTCAGAGGACCTGTCTATGTAGACACCTCGGAAATGGTCGTCATGTACGGCTCTTATGCGTACACAATTGCAAGAAGGATTTACTAGGCATGATATCAGCCAAGCAAGCCAAGCAAATAATCGTCATGGAATTGCCCTGTATATAATGTCATCAATTTATTGATTCCAAGATTTGGCAAGGCTCGATCGCATGGAAACCACTGTATAAAACAACAAAAAAACACATCAATAGAACTACATACAAATGCCCAACAGTAACTTTATAAATATACTTACATCTACATTTCCGATATACTATCCTCTACATAACAACTCTTTTAACAATACATTATCTATGCCACCCTTTACAAACATACATTTTACTATGCATTATTTAACTTTTATATGAACATTACATTAAACAAATAAACTTTTGACGGATTTTCTCAATGAATGATTAAATGGCTTATGACATTTTCGTTTATATCGAAACAGTAATGAATAGTCAAAGGTATAACAAGGCTTCTGTTACACGATAAACAAGAGAAGAGTGCCACCAAAAAGGACAATCTTTTTAATGTTTGTTGCTCCATAAATAGATGAGGGGCAGTAGTACGATCATAATATTACTGTATTGGACGATACGTATAGTGGCTGACAGCCTGAACAGATCAAACACTCAATTCATCTTTGAACAGGCTCTCTGCATATCAAAAGAGAGTTAAACGCGTGAGATATATATTAGTAGAATCTCTTGGCTATTCATTTTTTCGACGAACATTGCTAACATTTACCGCTTACACAAAGAGAGTGCTTGTAATGCTCGAATATTACAACTGCGATTAATTTGTAAAAGATCACTCATCAGTATGATTTACTAACATGCCTCATCTATGTCATTTACTAGAGAACTGATAGCATTATAATAATCAAATTAAAAATAGCACTCAATGTAACAATGTGGTGTTTCAGCAAGTTATGTTCAATCTTTACACTTGACAACAGTTGGTGCTAGATTCAAAAGAGCTATTTAATTGAATCAATTTACGCGATTTACATTATTCTTCAGCAGGAACATTATAACGCTACGCAAGATAGTTAAATTTATTAGTGTTGAATTGCAATTGCTGAGATTTTTTGCATAAATTAGCTTGATCTTAGGTGCACAAGTAGGCTTGTAATTGCAACGTATTGATATAACGCTTGATGTGAGGCGCGCCAAATATAGTTCAGAATACTGTTCTATGAAGCCTGAAATTTATTTGAATGATCTTCAGGTCATGCTCTTAATGTCCAATTAATGTAAATACTTTCAGAATCTTGTTTATGTTGGTTGGTGAATGCCTAAGGTGCCACTTTTTTCGCGTTAACTTAAGCATCTAATGGTAATAAAGCTCAAACTGACCCTTTATATTGCGCTACATATCTAGAGCTCTCTATCTTGAAGTTATAATGCAATTGCTGTATTCTATCGGTTGAACTAGAGAAATTCTTTTCTTGTGCTGCATAGCCTCGGATTATCAAGTGTAGAAGAGATGTCATTGCAATCATGCTCATGCAATCACACAGATAGTCGTATAGTTCCAAACATTGTAATCGCGCAGCCTTAATTTATTTAGAAATGACGAGTACAACCCAACACTATTTATAAAGATGATATGCAATAAATAACTTACGTTATTCCTTTCGTTTAATTCAATTCTTGGTGAGAAAGATATTATAAAGTTCTGCTGATGGCTATAAATAGATGCAGTGTATCGCACAATTACAAAACGATAGTCAGATAGCTACACAGTCTGTCTAAATCAAACCTCATTCAGTCAGATGTAAGCATGAATGTAACACAGGGCGCAGTGTACTGTGTAGACAACAGCAGGAACGATAAAACATGTTACAACAAGTTGATGTGTGTGATCTACACAAGCATAGACGCTTTAGCATTGAATAAAAATGCTAAGCAGTAGATCATATGCTTGATTTTCATTGAAACTTTTGCTGATGCTACTCATTATATATGGCCAATCCGTGTCGATACGGTTCAGAAAGCCACATCAAAACATCTCGCCGAAACTGTCGTCTGAACCCAAGAAACGTGCCCAGTATCGAGAAGAAACCTTTAATATGTATACTCGAATATCAGATTTCAAAATGCAGCAGCGTTCAATTAGAGCCTACAGAATGATACCGGCAGAGATTGAACGTAGCGAAAGCAATCAAACGTCTACAGTGTCGTTTGTCATTCATAAAGGGTGGTTGTCAGGGCAAAACACAGCCAGGGCTGGGATTGAATTTCGAAGCGTCCTCTGGCTTTCTAAATCCTCGATTTGGACATTTCAAAACCTTTCAGGGCCAATTACACAAGATTTTTCTACTCGAACAACAGGTATTTCTTTAAGCCTATACATGCAAAATTGAACAAGGAATCCAATGGTGTTAATTTCAAAGCGATATCTTTAGTCTGTGGAGAGTAACTGTCGAAAAATGCAAAATACGTTTTTGGAGGAAAGGTCTACAAACACTATAGTAAATTGATCTGAAAACGCCTTCACATGCACCTATGCTTCTCTGCGGTTTGTTTGAGCATAGGAACACCTTAGTAGAAAACTTCAATTTGGAGGTGAAAACGTCCATCATTCAAAATCGTCAATTTTTCCCTTGCTAGTACAGGGCAAAATTTGCCAGAAATCGATGATCAACCCAATCCCCAAAAAATCGCTGAAAAGTGATTCATAAGCTAATGTCAGGTCGTAGAACACGATCGCGCCTGTTTTGAGGCCGAGATCGCGCTTTGTTGGCGAGGTACAAGCGATCCAAGGTCTTGATTTTACAGTGGTAAATACACTTGAGGGCTGCTCACTGAACATTGCGCTTATTAACATCAGATTTGATGGTCTGTAGTGTATCATCTAGCGAAACAGTGCATTATAATCCTCTTTGTCCATAAAAAAGAACAAAATATCCATAGAATTTCTTTGCAGATTTACTTAAAAATCCTGCCCAATACCCAAAATCGATGAAAAACCCTGTTTTTGTAGCAGGTATTGAATCAATTGACTGGCATTGTATCATTTGATTGACCTTTTTAGCTTCATCGTTATCCAATGATTGTATTCATCTTTGGCAAACGTCCTCACGATGTAAAGTAACAGTGCTGCCACGATAGGCTTCTTATTTTCTACTGGTAAAACAGGTAAGTAGGTTATGGCTTTTCCTGTGTAGTAGTAGTAAAATGGTGCAGATAGTACAAAATAAGCACTTTTAACTGACTTCTCTGGCAATCAACTGCACCCATAAAGCATGAAAAACAGACACGATAGAAAAAGCGTGTACATGCGCTCTAAATATTGTTGGAATAAAAAGCGCTTTCATTTGATTCAAAATTCCATGTGCATTGGTAGTAATTACTACTATACGCATCACGAAGCAGCGTTGCATAATGTCTACGCTTTATACATATAAATCTATAAAGTCAATAGTGCTACCCGATCGAAAGGAGCTCCAAGCAAAACTTTACTGCATCTAAAAGATACATGAGCATCGACGACAAGAAAACAAGAAAAGATTCATGTGTAATATAGCTCTTTTTGATATGATATCACCAGCTTATTACGTCGTGTACGCATAAAATGATTTTTAACAGTAAAGATGTGTCAATTCAGAATGACAAGAAGCAGCTACATATCATAACAGCAAGAGGCGATGAAATATTTAGTTAGGCTTTGGTATGGTCATCATGTATAATATGTCATGGTTTCTTTTCAATTTGCCTAAAAATGGGATTAAAAATCCATCATCGACGTTAGAGAGTTGAAGACGAGAGCGTAAAGCGAGCATTGCATACCTATCTGCATGCGTTTTTGTTGTTCTGTATGCATGTATGTAATAGCTTTGTTGAAATGATATATATATATATAAATACTTTACATACTATGTACATATGAATTGCATGTATAGGTATGTGCTAATGAATGGCTGTCATGCTACGTGAACGAAATAGTCATGGTTTACGGCGTAACTAGAAAAGAAGCATTTCCAGGGAATAGATAACAGGCCTTACGTGTTGAGAAGAACCTGTGATTTTACTCCCTTTTTCTCACAAGATTGAGGAAAAAAAAAAAGTTGATTTCTGCCATGTATTTCTTGCATTAGATAATACACGAAAAAGGAGTCGAGTTGTATTTTGATAAACGGATTTGAACAATAAAACTAAAAATAGATTGTTTGTATATATGTTTTTATGTATAATGCTGATGATAAGAAAAGCAACTTGCCTGTTGCTCTACTTGATATAATGTATATATTTAGGCAAAAGGGGGGGGGGGTATAGTGATTATTAGCTTATAAGGGGTGGGATAAAGTACATTTGATTTTAAGATACTGCCTGTTCCTTGCTGCAGGCAGTGGAGCAATGTATTATGCTGATATGTATTAAAAAAATGTGTGTATATATCGAGTGGTGGCGATTCTCTCTGTTGTAAAGAGAAAGAGAATTATTTACATAATGAAATTTCTGGATGAATCCAGCCATTTGATCTTGTAATCCAATCTGATTCAAGTTCGTATTCATTGAGACGCTGGAGAAGGTCCTTGATGTTTGATTCAAGCTTGTTCGAATCGCCTATGTGCAGCTTTCGAGTCAGTACGAAGCTTGCTATAAAGTATGCATCTAGACCTTACCATGATGGATAATGAAATGCACTCGAATCTTTGATGTAGCCTTAATTTTAGTCATATGGCAGATGAAGGAGCACGATGAATTCGGCTTGTTCTTCATGGATCCACTCCACACAATTTTGCCGTGAGGATACATTCTTCCAGTCAGCTTCCCGTGAAAGCACTCCTCGAGCACTTGATGCAATTTGCCAGCTGTCTCGCACTCATGCTTTGAAAAGCACTCGATAGCGATGGTCTGAAAAGAAATATGAGATGTATGTCGTGTGTGCGTGGGTGCATTTTCTTTTTACCTTTTCGGGCACTTTTCTCTTGAAGAGCAGGTAATCACAGGTTTTAGCCCACCAATTTGGATGCTGCGGTTCGTCTTTAGAATATAGCCACCATGTACTCCTAGGCTCTTCTTGCTGCACTATGGTGCTTTCTATGGGTTGTGTCATGATGAATACATCTGCTGCATCTGACTTTGATCCTCGGGTTTCTTCAGTCTGGGCTAATGTGCCATCGTCGTGTATCCAATGATGGCGAGGCGCTGAGGAGCAAGACATGAGAGACGAGTTTCCAGCAGTAGCAGTAATAACAGGACGATTTTGCTGCTGTTGTTGCATGATTGGGCTGATCACAGAGTAGGGGTCACCATTGTGGTCACTGCTGTCCAATGTTGTTGAGCACACATGATTTTCATTTCAACGCAATTTAATACAAACATACCCTCTTTTATCGATGGTGACGGTAGAAGGCGATGGATCAATCAACTGCTGGAACATGGTGGTGCTCTTTGGCGTGGGTGGCAAATCAAGTGTTCTGCAGCATGACATTGTGTCAATGGAAGACTCGTACGGCGTAGGCAAGGTGTAGGACTCTACATCATCGCTGCCATGGCGTAAGGATCGAAGCGGGGGAGTCATCAGCACATCGTCTGCAATAACGGAGGATCTCCGCAGAGGCAAGCTCACTGAGCCTGTGTGGTATTCAGTGTGAGTCCATTGCAATCTGTACTGGGGCTGCTACTTACTGTGGTTCTCTATGGACTCCAGTCGAACGAATCGCTCTTGCAGCAGCTTGCACGTTAGCTTCTGGACATTGGAGCCTTGCACAGACAGGGTGGCTATCAGCTCGTCTTCAGACTTCTCTCGCCACAGCACCTTGAGCGTCTCCCAAATCTTGCCGTCCAGGTCTGCCTTGTGCTGCACCAGAGGCGCCTGTAGCTCGGGGTGGTGCAAAGGGCTGTAGATGCTGGCAGTGTTGTGTTGCAAGAATCTCAATTCAGTTCCCAAAAAGGATTTGTTTGTCAACCAAGGATGCTTTAGTATTTCAGCCATCTAGCGTACATGTGCGAGTGAGTAGAGCTGTATGTATGTATGCGTATGTGAATATGCTCACAGTCATTCGTTTGGCTGGATCAACAACCAGCATACGTTTAATCAGGTCTCTTGCATCAGATGAAAGGTAGTCAGGCAATGCGCGGTACCTTCCCGTTTTAATCTTTGCCAGTAGCCTTCCCATGTGCTCATCATCAAAGGGTAGATGACCAGTCATCATAGCGTATAAAATGGCCCCGCAGGACCAGACGTCTGTTGCTGTGCCGTCGTAACGCTTCCCCTATAAAAGGAAATATGTCAATATTCAAGTGGAATGTTTAATATGTGTCCCAGCCTGCTACTCACTCTCACAATCTCTGGACTTGCATAATGTGGGGATCTATCCAGCGGGTGAGTCCATTTTCCTTTGTTTGCGTATGTGTATCTATAGTTACCCGCAACTGGTTCGTAGTAATGCATTGGGCTGCTGCATAGCTGCCATTCCAAAATCTGCAATTTTAAGATTCTTCTTTTCCTTGTCCAGCAAGATGTTTTCAGGCTTCAGATCACGGTGACTGATGCAGTGGTTATGGCACCAGTCAAGCGCCGTGACCAATTGGCCAAAGAGATGTCTCGCCTCGTGCTCAGGAAGCCTGCCTCTCTCGGCCAGCACATGGAACAGCTCGCCGCCCTCCAAGTACTCCATGACAAAGTACACGTTCGAGGTGTCCTGCAGCACCTGCCGGAGATCAATCAGGTTGGGATGGTGCAACAGCTGCAACACGGCGAGCTCTCGCTGGACTGACTTTGATGTGATGGAGGATGCTGTGAGATGGCTTCTTGAGATCATTTTGATTGCGACCTTCTCGCCCGTTTGTTTGTGAATACCGAGCTTAACACGGCCTACATTATTGTAACAAAGAATTTTTGTGTTAGGGATTAGAGTTTAAGCATTTCAGCACAGAAGGAGTAATAAAGGGGGGGAAAGAGACAAGATCAGAGAGGGGTCGAATAGACGAGCAAAATAGGAAAAATCATAAAAAAAGGAAAAGAAAAAGGGTCAATCGAATGCTAAACTTACCAGAGGCACCACGGCCAATTGTTCGACAGAGGATGTAGTCTCCAATTTCCTTCTTCTTTTTGATGGCGGTGGGCAGCGTATGCGATCGTTTATTTACATGTTTACTTGTTTCAATTGATTGTTGTTGCTGCTGCTGCTGCTGATGATGGTGATGGCGTGCTAAATAAGTCATGAATGCCATTTTTCTGTATTGTGTAATTGTGCCGGCACTACAGGTGAGAAAATAGAAGAAATGGGAAAAAGTGAAAAGAGAGAGAAAGAGAAGGAAGGAAATACTAAATAGGGCTCGACATGGTTTTATAGCATATCCAAAATGTACATGTAATATGTATATATGATATTATTCAATAAAAGCGCCACTCTGCTGCTGGTAAGACTACATGCAAGATGACTGAAAAAGGGGTATCTGGCAGTTATATATAAATTGGGCCCTGGAACACAAATCAGGACACAAGCATTTGAGTGATGTATAAATATAATATTGTTGTATTTGATTGTATACAAATAATACTATTTTACAAATAAAAGGATATGAAAAGAAATAAACAAATGCTACAAGAAAGAGTGGGAGAGAGGGTGAGAGTGGGCGGGGGTGCGCCAGAGAGCGAGAATGGCTCAGTAACTGCAAGAATATGTACGATGAAATGCAAAAAGTCAAGTATGAGGTGGGGTATTCGTTTAGATAGACTGGAGCAGCGAAGAGAATCCAACCAGAAATATACCAGCAAAGAAAAACAGTGGTACGCATCGATGCGTTGCATCTGCTCTGATGGCCTGAGGCAGCATACTCTGTGTTTTATGGTTAACTTTCCTTCCCGTCTCCCTGTTTCTTGTACACACTTACTTGCACTGCAATCAGGCACATCATGCCGCTAACAACACCAAATATAACGCCAAATAGGAACCTCTCTTGCTCTTGATCTACATTGCGAATGGCCAATAGTCCCAGCACAGCGCCTAGTGGCTGTGACATGCCGCCCAGGATGGAGGCGTAGGCGAACGCTGCAAATCTGGATCCCGTAGCGTAATACAGGGGCAATGCAATCAGGAACCCTTCAATCAGATTATGGATGGTCATCGCCGCTGCCACACTGAGGCCCAATTGACTGGAGGATTCATTTGATATAAACATGATCAGCCCTTCTATTATCGCATTCGAAAAAAAAAGTAGCTTGTAAACAAACCATCATGTAATACATCACAAGATTTCTACAAACCTGGGAACTTGTGTATGCAAATCGCAATGGCTGTTTGTATGCCGATAAGAAAATAGTCATTTTTGTCCTGATCAGCAAGATCCTGGTCATCTATGTCTATGCTGCCATACTCTAAATCTCTATTACTATGGTGATGGTGTTTATGATGCTGCTGCTGGTGGTGGTGATTATGTAATGGCGGTGTAGGTGGTAAAATAGGTTTCATCAAGTCTCGCTCGTCCTGCTCCTCGTTTCCATGGACACGATCCTCATCCGTCATATCTTGTCCTCGAACCAGCTCGTTGATGGTATTTGCAGTGTCCTTGAGAGTGACAGTCGATGTTGGGTCGCAAGTGTGGATCGCATGTGGTGTGCACCATTGTATGAAATAGGACAATCCAACTGTAAATACAACGCCAGCAAAGAAACATGAAAACGTCCATAGATCAGAGTCGAACTTCTGCTTTGACGCTGGCAACAACGTGTACAGTGAATTGAAGACAAGCACGCCTCCACCTAATGCCATTGATGCAGAGAGGAATTGCTTGTTCTCCAGGGCCTTTCCGCCGAGAAATACAACACTAGCACCGAGAACACATGCTGTAGACGATATGATCACCATGAGCCATCCATCTGCGCTTGCTTCAACAGCCATGATAATTAAAGTTTTTGTCAGGGAAAAGAAAAAGAGAAAAAGAAGTATGTCTCATGGTGATTTTTAAGGATCATTTAAGCGGAAACTATGGTACTACTAACTTTTCATTGGATGGTACATTGAATATCGTGACACTTGCAGAAGAGATGTTTCTTGATTTATAACCATTGCCATCTCCAAGAAACATCTAGTATACTAGAATAGGTTGCTGGATATATAACTCTGCATACCTATTGCTCGATTCAATTAATGATCCTGCAGGTCGAGTCATTTGCCCTCGCTGTCATTCACACCAACAAATGTGCAAAGTTGGTTATCGGCATATCGAAACCATCGTTTTAGGTCAGGTATCTCCGCTGTCAGCCGATAGAATGAGTAGAGATTTGGACGATTGATTACCCCCCCCCCTTTTCCCGGGTGCTTTATATACCATGATGGTTATCTGTCTGATTCGACGCTCTGGCAGGAATAGTAGCAAGTACATTTCTCTTTGTTCATTTCTATGATCTGTCCAACCGAAAAGCAATGACATCTACACCTCTCCTTTGAAAATGCACAATTCATAAATTGGGATCTTCTCAACATGGAATATGTCATTTTAAGCCCATCCATGTTTCTCTCGACAAGTATGAAGAAATCTTTAAAATCCCACTAAAAGGCGCAAGGAAATTCTCAATTAAAGTGAATAGTTGATTTTGCAAGAAGATGCGGATCATGCTTGAGTTGATGTACCCTGGAATGATATCAAATGTTGTTACGTCTGTGCTGGGGGTTCGAAATGCCTGCAAAGGTCTCTTGAAGCTGCGTTAAGCCATACTGGATCTTGTCTAATGAGCCGTAATGTGAATCACTAAAGCGCCATGAGATGAAAAAAAGACATTTTGCTGTCATTTACCAGCTTAATTTATGTTTGTAAGCGGTAGATGAGTGTGTTAAACAGTCCGCAATGTGGGGGTGAAGATGGGCAAACAACGACAACAAGGGCCAAGTGGAATTTATTGACAGCTTGTCTCTTTTATACATACTTACCAACATGTTGCGTCGTTTCTCAAGTCTTGGTCTGGCACAAGCCAGAACCTCTTTCAACAAGACACAAACACTATGGAAACCCACATCCATCTGTTTACAACAACAGAGATATGCCGTAAAGTATCTTGGAATCACAAGCACATGGCATCACAAACTAAAATAATACATGCAGGGTCATAATAAATGGAGTAAAGTAAAGCATACAAAGGGCGCTAAGGATGCAAAGAAGAGCATCATGTACTCCAAAATGTCACTCGAAATTGTGTCAGCGGCAAGAGGTACGTACGATATAGCTAAATTGCGAATTGGATAGCGACTAACACTGTGCGATAGCTGGAGGCATTGATCCCAGCGTCAACAACAAGCTACAAGCTATTCTGAACAGAGCCAAAGCAGCCAGCATGCCCAAAGACAACATTGAAAACGCCTTGAAGAAGGCTAGCGACAAGAACAAGGATGATTTGGAGAATGTTCAATACGAATGTGTGGGCCCTGGAGGCATCGCATTGATTGTGTAAGATGTGGATGCTATTGGAAAGAGACAAAAGTGCTTATATTATATACAACTATAGTGAGGCTTTGACTGACAAGAAGTCGCGCACAGTCAAGGAAGTCAAGGAAGTACTGAACAGAGTGGGCGGATCAGTGTCATCAGTTGGCTATCTGTTCGACAAGAAGGGCAAGGTTGTCTTTTCCCCTGGAGAGTCAGGTCATAGTTTCGAGCAAATCATGGACAATGCCATTGACTGTGGAGCAGAAGACATTGAGGAGGACCCAGAGGAGAATCTAGTAGAGGTCATTTGCGAATTCTCTGATCTCAACAACGTGTCAAAGGCACTCATAGACCACAAATACGAAGTTCAGGAAATCGAGGCCACTTACATCCCACTAAGCACGGTGGAAGTGGAGGATAAAGACACTGCTGAATTGGTAGAGAAATGCCTCGAAGATATGGACAACTTGGAAGATGTTGTCAAGATTCACTGTAATGCAGTTGTTAATCAATAAATGATTTATTTATATATAACGGAAAGAAAGGGATGAAATTTATGACAATA
>JAXQGS010000129.1:0-28426 GCA_037040325.1 Mucor sp. M7501 | reverse complement strand
TGGACACGAGAACGGCCAACAGTGTCAAGAGGACCCTTACCATCAATGGGGTTACCGAGAGCATCGACAACACGACCGAGGATACCAGGACCAATTGGGACATCGACAATAGCACCAGTACGCTTGACAGTATCACCTTCCTTGATCAAACGATCGTTACCGAAGACGACAATACCGACGTTATCAGCTTCCAAGTTAAGGGCCATACCCTAAAGACACCAACTGTAAGTAAATCACGCATGTAATCTGGACATGACAAAAGTTAGTTACCTTGAGACCGCTGGAGAACTCAACCATCTCTTCGGCTTGACAGTTCTTGAGACCGTAAACACGGGCAATACCATCACCAATGGACAAGACACGACCAGTCTCTTGGAGATCAACTTCAGAGTTGGCACCCAAGATACGTTGTTCGAGGATGGAGGAGACTTCAGAGGTGGAAGGCTTGGCAGAAGCATAACCACGAGCAGCAGTGGCAATAGCACCGAGGTTGACACGGGCCTACATGAAAGATCAATGCTCATTAGTAACAGGTTGCAGCACAATTTGGAAAGAAAATGATGGGTGCAAAATGTAATCGTCTCGTATTATGATCATCTCGACGCATTCGAAATTTGGTTGCAACATGGCTACTGGCATGTAGTAAGCGTATGAGGTGAGTGCCTATTCCTCTGTCCAACTGATAGAGTTCAATGTGTATGCTTGCAAGCCAGTGAGTATGCAAATGTGTGGTAAATGTGTTGCAATGTGTTCTGATTTTTTAGGTGATTGAATGATAATACGAGACAATCTACATTTCCTCATCCGATTTCCTTTCCTCAGTCTAAATGATGCTTACAGCAGGAGCCAAGCTACGGACAGCTAAAGGACGGGCAATACGAGCAACGTTTCTAAGCATTGTTGTAAGATATTGTTTAGGACAAAAGAGAGAGCACTTGCCCACCTTGAATTTTATTTAACTTTTTTTTTAGTTTCCCCAGAATTTTTCGAGGGGTCTTTGAATTGAAAGGGGAGGGGGTGGGGCTCTAAACATCTGGATTAGTGTCTACGTCATGAATTTGATTCAGGATGCTTCCATCTGATAAACATTTGAAGCGTAAAGTTGTGGATGATGATATGAGCGGCAGGATGGCACCGCATTCGAGTGATTGCAATCCATGCTATCAATAATTTCGCTGAGAAATTTGACATTACAGGCTTGCTTGGCTCAATGTCTTGTTGATTTCCGGTCCAATGTGGATGAGCATTGCTTTTGATCTTTAGTATTGGAACAATTGCGAAGGATTGGAGCCTTTCTTTCTTTGATGGCTGATTAGACAGCTATAGCGCAAGGCTTGAGTCAGGAATTGGGCTATTGCTTGGCATCAATGAAAGGCTCGAGCAATCCTTACATTTGTCATTGCTGCATACATCAAATTGTCTCCTACCAGTCCAATGTTGCAAATGCCCTATAAACCAACTTTTAATGCCAAGGCATATCTAAATGCTACTGTATTTCAGCATCCTACCTTTGTAACCACATCTCATAACGACATTGACGTAATTTCACCATGATGCGGTTATTCAATGAACATCTGAAGAGGGCTGAAATGGAGCTTCAATTAATCGTTGTGCTTCACAAAGCAAACCAGAAACAGCTTATACTCACACTCATCTTTTTTTTCTCTTTCCTCATTCCTAATTTCATTAAAAACCTAAACAGCAGTTGAAAATGAATGCTACAAATACGCTTGTTGTAGATAACGGTACAGGTGTAAGTGAAACGATGCACATTTTGTATTCGACCAAGTCTAAAAACGCGTTTCTTGCCGTTTCTCTACTTGTAGTTTGTAAAGTGCGGTTATGCAGGCTCCAACTTCCCTGAGCATGTATTTCCCAGTGTTGTGGGTCGTCCTATCTTGCGTGCTGAAGAAAGAGTGGGAGACCTCAAGGTCAAGGACATCATGGTCGGCGAGGAGGCTGCTCAGCTCAGAAACATCCTTCAAATGTCTTATCCTATGGAAAATGGTATCATTCGTAACTGGGAAGATATGCGTCATTTATGGAACTATACTTTCGACGAACAACTCAAAATCGACCCAAGAGACTCAAAGATTCTGTTAACCGAAGCTCCCATGAATCCCAAGCAGAACCGTGAAAAAATGGCCGAGATTATGTTTGAAGAATATGGCTTCCAGGGTATCTATGTTGCTATTCAAGCTGTATTGACCCTTTTTGCACAAGGTATATAGCCAAAATACATGTATTACTGTGGTATTCTGTACTAATTTACTGTCTGTTATTAGGTCTGATGTCTGGTGTCGTTGTCGACTCTGGCGATGGTGTTACACATATTGTAAGTATATTATACGAAAAGCCAAGACTATTTTGAAACTCATGTGCTGTATCTCTAGGTACCTGTCTATCAAGGCTATGCACCTGCAAACTTGACACGTCGTCTTGATGTTGCTGGCCGTCATGTCACAAGATATTTGATCAAGCTATTACTTTTGCGTGGTTATGCATTCAATCGTACCGCTGATTTTGAAACTGTTCGTCAAATCAAAGAGAAATTCAGTTATGTCAGGTAGATCTTACATCAAAATCTCAACATGAATAGCTGCTCATCAAAAGGACTCGACTTGTGTAGTTACGATCTCGAGTTGGATCAGAAATTGGGTAATGAAACAACAACATTAGTCGAAAGCTACGAGCTTCCCGATGGTCGTGTCATCAAGGTTGGATCTGAACGTTTCGAGGCTCCCGAGTGTTTGTTCCAGCCCAACTTGATTGATGTAGAGGCACCTGGCATGGCTGGTAAGTAGCGTACAAGGTCAAACTGTAATGGGAGGAATCTAACCTGTATCAATACTATCAGAAATGCTTTTCAACACAATCCAATCCGCTGATATCGATATTCGTGCCGATCTTTACAAGCACATTGTTCTCTCTGGTGGTTCAACCATGTATCCTGGTTTACCCAGCCGTTTAGAAAAGGAGATGAAGCAACTCTACCTCACAAATGTGCTCAATGGCGACGCAAGTAGATTAAGTGTACGTACAGTAATATTGTTTGTCGATGAGATGGCATTATAACGCTCTTTCACCCTCTAGAAATTCAAAATTCGTATTGAAGATCCTCCTAGACGTAAGCACATGGTGTATCTCGGTGGTGCTGTACTTGCCGATATTATGAAGGATAAGGATAGCTGGTGGGTCACCAAGCAAGAATGGGAAGAGATGGGTCCTCGTTCATTGGAAAAGATGGGTGTCTTGGGTTCTACCGCTTAAGATGTCAATTATGAATAAAAGAAACTAATCTTTACTTTACATATAAAATACACTGAGATATCTTTTAGAAATTACAACTACGGATACAAACCATGCAAATTAAATGAGAAAGTATGTCAACTGACAGGAAATAATGCGGCAGTGGCATCATTTAAATTCTTGGTTGGTTGCCATGATTACCAGTAACTGAACAAGCTATTACTATGAGCTGTCAAGATACTACACATGAGCTGAGCGACAATGGCTTTGCTTGAGTAGTTTATTTATGTACAGAAGTTTCATGTTTGCTGTGATGAGCATTTTATTTACAATAGAGCTATGGTAATCCACCAAATGGTTCAAGCGGTTGTGCCGATGTGCGTTTAGCTACTCTCAACTTTGCTGACCGACTCCTTGGGTTCTCCTCTATCTCTTCCTCTGTGGGTTGAATGACATGCTTGGTGCAAATTTCAAAGGAAGGGATTACTTTGTCTGGTTTCTCCACAGCTTGCTTATGGCTAACATCCATCAATCCTTGCTTCATCGCCTTTCTATACTCTCTACTTGCAGCTCTCTTGAGATTAAATTGGTTATGTTCAGCTTCCTCCATGAGTCGCTTTCCAGCACAGTGATACATAAAGTTTTTGGCAATGCGATCTTCCAGTGAATGAAAGGTAACTACAGCAAGACGTCCTTCTGGCTTCAGCAAGTGCTCACTTGCACTTAATGCTTTCTCCAACTCGACCAATTCATTGTTGATGTATATTCGAAGTGCCTGGAAAGTACGTGCCGCAGAGTTTCTGACCATATCGTCGTTGCCTCGCTGCCATCTGGGTTGAGGACATGCTTTCTGGATAACAGCAGCTAACGATGATGTTGTTTCAATTGGACCAAGCTGTCTAGCTGTAACGATGGCAGCAGCAATTTTGCGAGACAATCTGTCACCGCCGTATTGGTATATGATGTCTGCAATTTGCTCTCTTGAAAAGAAGTTGACAATCTCGTATGCAGAAATCGATTTCTTCATCAAATGTGTCTCGTTCTCGTACTCTGTCGCTGTATTGCGTCCTCTAGAGAACATCCGCATATCTAATGGTCCATCTAGCTTGTATGAAAACCCTCGATCTGCTGTCTCGATTTGTCCACTGGACACGCCGATATCCATCACAATACCATCAAAGCATGGAATACTGGATCCAATGTTTCAATGAAAATATCCAAATCCATCATTACATGTACTTACTCCCAATCAAACTCGGATTCTATCTGCTCGTGTATACTGCCAAATTTCGCCAACAATGGAAATAAACGATCTTTATACGGGGCTAACTCGGCTAATTGGAGAGCTTTGGCATATGCTGTTGGATCCTGATCTACAGCAACCACTTTGCAGTCGTCGCAAGCATCTTGAACATGTCATATTTAAGCATACAAGTTGATTTTCTTCATAGTAAGGCTTACCTAATAGTGCCTTGGTATAACCACCTTCACCAAATGTCATGTCGCAGTAGACGCCCCCATTTTTAGGCTTCAAATGAGTTACTACCTGCTGTAACATGACAGGGACATGAACTCTGGGATATGGAAAAGCTGCAGTAGATAGGGCTCTCTTTGCCACTGCATATTTCAACATAGACAGCATCATTTCCTATATTTGTTACTAGAACAAACGCTTTTTTGACGTGGTTACAACTGCTTGTTTCGTCAGGGTTTCGATCAGTGCAGAGTCACGAAAACGGTTAATTGTTGTTGCGATGATGGCACCTGTTTTATGCCATTTCCATAGAGAAGATGGCTACACAAGTGTATTTAAGCTTCAAATCCTATCAATTAAATACACCTATCACATGAACTTGCGATAAGCAGCTTCCAGCTTGAAAAACCCACAAAATTGGATAGTTTAACTGCCTTCTTGTTGATGTTTTATGAGTCATTATTGCTGTCTCACCAGACGCCCACCCTTATCCACAAGAGTTGTGTTATCAAGGAATTACTGAAAAACGCCATTTTGCATTGGAATTGTTCAAAAAGGATTCCCACAGGGGGATTAGTTTATTTTGTTATTAAACAAATGCGTGAGAACGACTAAACATGTGTGCAAAGGCGTAAATAGCCATGATACGTATAGCAATAATAAAGAGTGGGGAGGTAGCAGAGGCCAGACGTCCTCTTATAGTTTTTTGCGCTTCTTCTTCTTTCTGCGAAAACCTGAAAATGCCATGATAAACAATGGCAAAGCAGTTTGATCCATTTGTTCACCTAATGAATTGGATCCATGGAGCAGCAAATGTCGATGCTGTTGCTTAAAGCCTTCCTTGTAAGGGGGTTCAGCATGGATTCAATGTACAGAGATAACGCTTTGTAACTTTTGCTTGTGAGCAGCAGTAGCAGAGTGGCTTCTCTTTCTCTTCTTTTGATTCTTCTTACTACTGTTGGTCTTCTTCTTTAAAGTCGAGGTGGTGGCAGATACAACAGGTGGTTTTTTCAAACAACTTTTTGTGGGAACAGGCTCAGAATGAACTGACTCGGCTTCTTCTTCAGAATCGCGAGAACCAGCAGAACAATCCTCTTGAATTTCCACAATGATGTCTTCGCTCAACATGTCTTCATTGAGTGTTTTGCGTTGCCATTCTTCTCGGCTTCTTTGCTTGGCGGCGTCACGACATTGCTCCAATGTAGGCAGAAGATAGACAGTATTGTGGCTCAGATCGAAGCTTACTCTGCGAGGAAACTGATGATGAAACTGTGTTGACTGTGGTCAGAAACATGTTACAATATAGGCTGATGTTTTGTATTTACCTCGTTACTGTTGGGTGAAGATGGCATGGTTTGTTTTCTTGAAAAAAGAATTAAAAGTGAAAGAGGAAAAGAAAAGAAAACGAGAGAAAAGATTACATCGGCTTTAAATATTTGACACTTTTCGCAATCCATAGCAATCTTGACTCAGAACCACACCAATCATTTAGACTGTTCCAATAGTTTAGTGTGCTTTCAACATTGGGCTTTTAAAGGCACCATTTACCCTGAATCATCCAATAAGAATCTATCCCTCTGTTTTTCTGGTCTTCTTATTCTCTGTCTGTCTCTCTTTCTCTTTCATATCTCTTTTAAAGGCCAAAAAATATTGTGTATTTAAAAAGTAACCTTGTTTGATTTCAAACAAACAACCGGTTACCATGGATACAAAAGACGTTACTATGGAGATCTCAATACCTCCACCTTCTTATGGTCCCAACATGGCTTGGAGAATAAAGTCCTTTTTCAACGCTACTCCACCTGTTCCACCTTTTGCTGTACCAAATGACTTTGATACAACATCGCAGAAGGGCTTCAAGAGTAACTCTTGGTTCAACAACAACAACGTAAATGACAAAAGCGCTGCAACAGAGGAAGAAGAAAAGCAAAAAGCTGTTCGTAGAGTGGCCTCAGCACCCAATGCCAAACTCTTGAATATGACAACGCCAAACTACATTAGTTCCTCCACTATTTCTATACCATCTCTCATGACCGATTCACCTCCATTACAAAGACTGCGCAGAACGTGTCGCCGCACCTACTCTAGCAGCAGCATCAAGGTGAAGAAAGTTGAAGTCGGGCCATCGAGTTTTGTGAAGATTAGAATGCTCGGCAAGGGTGATGTAGGCAAAGTTTACATGGTCAAGCAAAAAGAAACAGATAAACTGTTTGCAATGAAAGGTATATAGATCCTCACAATGACACGACTTCACGGAAGCAAGGTTTAAACCTTTGATTATACAGTATTATCAAAAAGAGAAATGATCAGACGAAACAAGATCAAAAGAGCTTTAGCAGAGCAAGAGATTTTGACTACATCGAACCACCCTTTTATTGTCACTCTCTACCATTCTTTCCAAAGCCAAGATTATCTGTACTTTGTCATGGAATACTGTGTTGGTGGGGAATTTTTCCGAGGTTTGTTATTTATAAAGATCAGATCACCACGATGCAGAAAAATCTGACCTACTCATAGCACTTCAGATGAGGCCAGGCAAATGCCTAACAGAAGAAGGCGCAAAGTTTTATGCAGCAGAAGTTACAGCTGCTTTAGAATATCTGCACCTTCAAGGGCACATTTATCGAGATTTGAAACCTGAAAGTAAACTGTCCATCATGTATTTGCTACCTCTTCCAATGGTAACACTAAACTAAATTAAAATGATTAGATATATTGCTTCATCAGAGTGGGCACATCATGTTGACCGATTTTGATCTGAGCAAGGGGTCTCAGCCCCCAGGTAATCCTTGCGTTGTCAAATCAGGATCCCCTCATGTGGTAAGTTTTATTTTTATACAAAAAAACTGGCAATACTGATATTATGTATACTCAACAGCCACCTTCTATCGATACTAAAAGCTGTGTTGTTAACCTCCGAACGAACAGCTTTGTTGGAACAGAAGGTAAACTAAAATACGACAGCCGAGACATAAAAACAGGAGAGAGAAATTAAGACTACTTGTAGAATACATTGCGCCAGAGGTAATCAAAGGCTGTGGCCATACAAGTGCTGTCGATTGGTGGACATTGGGTATCTTAATATACGAAATGCTGGTATGTAAATCACGTTTGCAGGTCAAACCGCATAGATGGTCTAATCTTCAGAACTAGTATGGTACAACTCCATTTAAAGGTGCGGGACGTAACGAGACATTTTCTCGCATCCTTCATTGTGATGCTCAATTTGGAGAACAACCGGCGCCTTACAAAAGCAACATATCAAGCTCAGGCAAGAGCTTGATCCGAAAGTTATTACACAAAGACGAGAACAAAAGACTTGGGTGTCGTGCAGGAGCATCTGACATCAAAGCGCATCCGTTCTTTAAATCGGTCAATTTTGCCTTGCTTAGACATTGCAGCCCACCTATCACGCCTCTGGTACAGAAACCAAATGGCATTGATGCTCTTAATTTTAGAAAAATGCCACCAGAAAGCCTAAGTTTTGATCTCGAAACAGATGATGTGTTGGTTTCGCTAAAGTCTGATAAAACAAACCCTTTTGAAAAGTTCAATTCAAGTAAGTTGAAACAAATAGTTGATTGTTTGGTCGAGTAAACTTAGATTTATACATAATAGTTACCCTTTATCATGATGGCGATTCTGATTCAGACGATTTAGATGAAGATCATTAATAATTATATTACAACGCTACTACTTGCAAGAAAAGAATACACAACATCCACACATTTATCTCCCAAACACATTTACTTAATATCCCAGATCATGCACAAAACAACATGGTCATTTAATTCCGCTTTTACTACAAACACAAATATTGACCATCTTCTTAATACTAATTTTTCATTTTAATAATAAAATCAAAACTATACAAGCATTGCTTTATTATGCATAATTATTAAGCAAGATCATGGATGTGATGTTGGGCTTTTCCTACGTGAAGGTTTATGTATGCAGTGAGACTTTACCAGGTAATATTAGTCTATAAGCATTTCAAAGTCAATTTGAAGTTAACTGTAGCTTTCCATAGCCCTTTTTAACCAAATATATAATCATTGGAATACACTAAATGTAAAATCAATAAGCAAAGTGGTTCCCAGTGCTGCTTCAGCTGCCACCACCTTACATGCCTGAGTTTCAATTGACGGATCAAAAAATCGATCTCAAATCCAGGGGTAAATTTTCGATTCAATGTTCACTTGAGGGTATATAGACAAATACGGAGGAGATGCTATTGTATGTGGCATATAGGAAACAGGCCATAGCTCTAGGAATTGCAGCAATCTTGAATGAGGGAAGAGAAAAGCTGAAAGACAATCAGTGTATTTTGGAGATCAGTTCCCATTAAATCCCAAAGGTTTCAATTCGGTGTTGTCTCTCTCTCCCAGCTTTCCAGAGATAGCGATCGTGCTACAATAGCCTTTCAGGTCAGGCTGCAATTGTCAGGGTTTGTTTTGTTTTTTTTTCCTTGAAAGACAGACTTGCTGGACTTGGTGTTCTATTCAGAAAACTTCTTTATCTGAAACCAAGATCAAAATTTTTTGATCTACCAGATACTCAACTTGCATAAATTTATGCCCTCCGCTTGATTCTTGAGCTGAAACTTGGTAAGTTGAATGGTAGAAATTGGCTGCTTGATGTCATGTACAATGCGCCTTTATCTGAAATTGAACAAATTAAAAAGGGATCATCTAATTTTAGTAGCAATGCAAAGTTTTCATTTTAAGCATTTTCAACAACTCTCCTTTTAGGCATGGAGCAGCAGTAACTGAAGCATAATATACGAGCCATCAGCACCAATTTCATACACACGCACATTTTACCTCATAGCTAAAAATAAGGCTTTCAAGAGGAGCGCCATTCAATGTTTTAAAAATAACATAATGTAACCTGTAGACGCACAAATAGCAGCAGAAAGCACTCGTTTTCTTCAACGATAAAAGAGAATATTTTGTCTAAATGGAATATAGATTGGCTCCTCTTCAAAGCGATTTAGAGTTTTGATTTACGTGCATCCATAAAATATCCAATTTAGCAATTCTATTCAATTTGGACTTCATGTACGACTCTAATTTATTGAGTGGATCAGTCAATCATTAGCTTAATAACAACAATATTTAGTTTGAACATCCACAGCTAAAGATGCAAGCGGTAGTGGAGAAAAAAGTTAATAATATATCTTGATAGTTCTTTATATGGCAAGTCGGAACAACAGGGTAATTGGATCTATCAATCGACCGAAACTACTACATCATTAAATTAGCAATTTGGAGTCTATTGTTGCCACATAACCACACTAAAAAGACTTTGTCTGCAATAATCGCTCAAGCACGAAATCGCTTGGCTGATGTTACGAGGTGGCTCAACCAGATTGAATATGGGAATCAAACATATTTTCCAATTACTATAAAGATGGTGCTAAAAATAAATTGTCGACATGAACGCCACTTTGGTCTCTTTCTGTTGCAAGATCAAGCAAATCTGCTCGTTTCCAAATGACCATACCTCTCATTAGGACATTCTCAGACCACATCGTCTCGACTCTCTATATATACATTGCACATATGCTTCCTCGCTGCACATCAGCGTTGGTTCTCTAGAAACTGATCATTTCTTACAAACGGAGCTTATTCGTCAACCCTTGTCTTACTTTGAATTACAATACACATTTGACTCAACAGAAAGACCCAAACTCACACATAAAATTATACAACATTACACTGTATCCAATTTCTCCCCTTTTCTCTTTCCTTTACTGCTACACTACGTCTTTATTTTTTTTTATTCAGCCCTTTTTATATATAGACTTTTTTCGTCTTTCTTTTTTTCCTCTCTTTCTCTTTCTCTCCCTCACTCTGTCTGTTACTCTCTGTCTCGCTTTTGCCATCCTCTCGTTGTCTATCCATTTACAAGAGTTCCGAATCAGAAATATACACATTTACACATCTACACAACATGAAAAAATCAGTAGCCTCTATATTACTGTTATTCGCAGCCTCAAGTATAGCACAGGACGATAATCTAACTTGTCTATCGTTAAAAGGTTCAACAACATGTGGTGCTTTTCAAAGCTTTTATATTAGCACAGCTGGTCGATACCCCTTTCTTGCCAATGTGACAGATGTAGCCTCCTTTGATGCAGCAATGAGAAGCTATGTCAAATCCTCGGATTCGTATTTATCAACATTAGGCTGTGCAAACAGAGCCCAAAACTTACCAACGATACCCTACGCACGCTACTCACTCACCTTTATGTGTGCCACTATTATTCAAGACAATTACTACTCCTTACCATGTAATTATCAATACAACCTCTCACCACCACCACTTTGTCAGTCGACGTGCTTTGATTACACAGCCAGTTTACAAGCCATCACAGGAAACACAGAAGTATGTCCTAATCAGCAGGAGCAGCAGAGTCAATTAGAGAATTTGAATTCGTCTTGTGTGTATTGGAGTGGACTGAATGGTACATACAACTGTATTATTGGTATGGCGAATGAACCAAACAACTGTGGATTTGGAGCAGTATCGCAGGCGTGTGGCTACTGCAAATCAAATGGCACAGATCCATGTTGCGAAGCAGTGAGTGGATGTCGATCTTTATCAGTGGGCGCCATCATAGGTATCATTATTGGCTGTCTGGTGTTTGCAGGCTTGGTAGGTGCTTTTGTGTTTTGGTTCTGCTACAAGAAGAACAAGAAGCAGAAATACAATGGATTCATGATGAGCAGCCAAAACCAAAAGCACGAGCTTCACGACAGCTCAAGCGCACTGGGATATGAATCACTGGTATCACAACAAGGATTCAACAATGCAAGCCAGCAAAAAGTGATGACTCCACCGCCCGCTATCAACACAAACAATCTGGCACCGCCACCACCACCACCTATCAGCACATCTGTACAGCCCGTTTTGGACGAGTTCTTTGAAGTGAAGCATCCTTATCCACCACAAATGGGAGATGAGTTGGGACTGCATGTGGGCGATATTGTATGCGTTGCAATGAACTTTGACGATGGCTGGGCACTTGGATTCAATGTGACAACCGGCTTGAAAGGTGTATTCCCAGTTGTGTGTGTCACTCCTGCTCCTGAAGAGCTACTAGAACAACTATTAATACCGGAACAAAATGCCACAAACAAAACACTGGTCGAAGATGGCAGCCCTGAACACTTGAACATGCAGCAAATTTGTGAAAATCTGAAGCGATCCATGAGCCAACGCACCAATACAAGCTCGCTGCCTACATCAGAATTGACACAGCATAGCAACATACCAAGAAGAACAGCAAGTATGATGAGAAGTACATACGACTACCGCGAATCTGATTCACCCACTTCACCCACTCACCATACTCCATTCTTTGATGCAAACATGTTACATAACAACAATAGCTTATCACAGCCTGAACCTGCTCTGTTCCAACCTATTGAAACTATCGAAATGCACCGAAAAAACAATCGTGTATCTAAACTTGAAGAATAAAATCACTAAAAAAAAATAGAATTTCATCCTTGAAACTAAATTCCTTTAATTGCAAATGAAACTAATCAAACAAAGCAAGATGCTTTGACATTCTGCCTTTTTTCTCTTTGCATAAAAGACAGAACTTGCCTGCTGAAATTTGTTGTATTCAAATCATTCGAGCAACAATCCACATTGTCATACTGTTTGCACTGGTTTTGGCTTTCATTTCGTTCATCCTGTTCGAATTTCTTTATGAAATGCTTAATTTACAGATATGCAAATTAGGTGGGGAAAATTAGGTGTGCGTGTATCCAACCAAAGGGCACCATAAAAAGCATAAATTTCTACACCAAATGTTCTTTTTCCTTTTTCTTCCTTCCCCTAATCACAGAAAAAAACCTACTAAATGTCATATACCCTCATTTCTTCAGCCTTGTAAATAATGAAAGCACTTGATAAAACGAAAATTGATACTGTATTTGAATCCGATTCGAGTCGTTCAAGTAGCTCATCCTCCTCCTCCTCCTCTTTATCGTCGTCCTCAGTGGAAACCGCAGAATGCTCTCGAAAACTATGGAAAAAGCCTCACCACCATCAGCATAATAGCACTATTGAAGACACCTCTAACGAAGAGTATTCAGAGAGCAATAATGATGTGATGGATCAAGGTTAGCAATAGAAATTTACGCAGCACATCAGATGGGGTTATCTAACAAAATAGTCCGGGGCTGATTATCATGTATAGATGCTTCATTTTTTTACGCCATAGCAAAGGAATCGTTGCCATCAAATAATAGGCATCGCCGTCAGCAGCAGCATCATCATCATCAGCAGCAGCAGCACCGTCGCCATGAGAACAACCTGGCTGTCACTAGGAACTCTTCAAACGACGCATCCAACAAACGTCAAACCAAGCTACTGTTGGTTTCTTTGATTGAATCATTGTGTCAAACTTACGGCGATTCGCCAGAATCAACACGTAAAATATTTTTAATGATCTGCCAAACACTCAGTTCCTTGGGCTTCATTGACTCGGAATTCATTGATGAAGTAGCTGGTGTGCGATCGACTTATCACAAGGCATTTGAACAGCTATTCTACACTGCTGCCCAAACTGTCAGGCAACAAGAGCTACGCTCAGGAAATCAGCCAAAGCTCCTTACTTCTGCGCAACAACAAGAAATACTCAAGGAAAGAATCGAGTCGCTATCAACGTCTCACTCATCGTCTTCTTCGGTGGAATCATTTCTAGGAGACAATGGAGACATGACAGATCAAGAGATTTCTCGACCTCTCAAATACTCGCTTTCCATTCAACAATCCAGATACAACAATGATTTTGTACAAGTTGGCATGTTGGGTCGAGGTGGATTTGCCAGCGCCTGGAGAGCACGTAACAAGTTGGACGATATTGAATACGCTATCAAAAAGATTCGTCTCCTGGATCAAGAAGAAGATGACGGCTACGACAAGATATTCAGAGAAATTAAGAATCTGGCCCGCTTGGAGCATCATAACGTGGTGAGATACTATTCGTCCTGGTTGGAATATGCTGCCTCAATTGACGAAAATCAAGAAGAGGATGAAGAGGAAGACTTGTCATGGGTATCAAGTTCGTCTCCAAACAACGAATTCGCATTTGACGACGATGATGATGATGACAACTCGAGTGTTTTCAATGGCCAAGACCCCACTTTTGAGCTGAGCGAGGAGGATTCTTTGAATAATAATCGACCCACAACTGCCGAGGAAATGTCGTTTATCAGCTTTGGAACAAGCGACAATGAGCCTTCAGAACCTGATAATCTACAACTCTGTGCATCTTCATCCAACTCGACGGTTAGAAAGTCCTGTCGCGGAGGCAACAGTGCCAAGCAAAAGCAGGAAAAAGGTGGCTTCATTCTCTTCATTCAGATGCAACTTTGTCCCAGTAAGTTATTTGTCATCTGTCTTGTTCTTCAGCCTCATCGACTCACTTTTTTATATAACTTTTTGCGTTTCACCAACATCATAGGTACGTTGCATGAATATCTCAAATTTCGAAATCAAAACCCCAGCGAATACTTTGATTATCAACAAAGCATCGACTTGTTTAGCCAGATTCTTCAGGGCTGTGCCTACATCCACCAACAGGGACTCATCCACCGTGACCTGAAACCAAGCAACATCTTCTTGTCACGTCCAGCAACCGTGCCTGAGCATCGCAATCGTCGTCGTACGGCTGGTGGCAGTGCTAGTAGTCTGGGCGATGCTACTATGGATTGCAAATGTTGCAGTGAAGCCCTTATACCGAAAATTGGTGATTTTGGTTTAGCAGCCAGTGTTTTGCACGCAGAGGATGAGGATGACGAAGTGTTGGACGATGAAGACGAACATTATTTAGCATCCACATTCGAAAGCCAACACTCAAACAGCAGCAGCAGCATCATTGAACTATTCGCAGCCTCACACCCACACTCACATCGCCACCGTCATCATCATCGCAGCAAGCCTGATGCTAGTAGCAGCAATTCAGACAGTATCTTGTCGCTTCATACTGCCCATTCCTTCAAGAACAAGGAGCGCCCTCGTTTGCGACGAAGTAGAACCAGTGGTGTTGGTACTCGCACAGTAAGTATATGCTATAATAGCTTTGGAATGTGAGTATTAGCGCGTACTCATGTACGTCATATATATTACTAGTACGCTGCCCCTGAGCAATTAGCAACTCCATCCTACAACTATGACGAGAAGGCCGACATTTACTCACTTGGCATCATTCTGTTTGAACTCTATAACCCCTTCTCATCTGGCATGGAACGTGCCATCGCCATTGATCAGCTCAAGAAAGGAATATTCCCAGACAAGTTTAGTCAAATGTATCCAGTGGAGAAACAAGTCATTTCTCGCATGATGAATCCAGATCCTTGTTTGAGGCCAACAGCACTGGAAATTCTAGATTTAGATATTTTCAACCCTCAGCAATCCCAGCATCATCCACAGCATGAGCAGCAGCAGCAGCAGCAGCAGCAGATTGAACAAATCGAGTCAGCTGCCATCTCCACTACTGCAGAACTCAACATCATCCATGATCGTGAAATGGCTGAGATGCGTGATCGATATTGTCAGATGAAGCAAGAAAAAGAGGATCTTCAGCGACGCCTGGACGAACTTGAACTCAAGCTGAACCATTGCAATGTCGAAGAGCATCCAAATAAGCGACCTCATGAGTTGAGTGATGATGGTGACAATTCCTCTGCCTCTGCTGCTTCCACAGAGCATCAACATAAAAAGAAAGAAATGGATGGCCTATTTCAATCTACTCTGCTCGCTAAGTTCATGATGCCAAATTGAATAGCTAGTCTGTACACTTGTACATTTAAATTATCCCCTCCCCACTCTTTTTCCCCCATTCTATTGTAAATAAATTCATTCATACTACACCTTTCAATGTCTATACTGTAAATAACGTACATTTAAAAGCGACCTCCTTCTTGAGCCATAATGGTAGTGTGCTGAGCGGCTACTGGTGGCATACTATCCTACATAACATTTTAGTGTATTCTTTGAACGACAATCCAAAGCTTCAATAATTCAGTCAACGGCGTCAATCGAGACAACAAAACGAACCTACTGGCATGACAATATGCCTCTCGGCATCGCTACAAATGTCTTCTTTGTTGAAGACGAGAATGAAGCCAATGCAGCTGATTGTATAGCCCATGAAGATGATGATGCCTCGCCTCCAACTACTCATAAATATGCAGAACACAGCAAAATTTGGGTACATTGAGCCGTAATTTCTCACGTTAGAAGCCATTTTAGACCTCCAAAACAGCATCCTACAATTGCTTTCGTCCACCATCAACTTACTAATACCTTTACTCAACTTTTTGAGGACCAAAAAAACATGACCAAAAATCCTTCAAAAAGCATGAGTAACCCCCCATGAAAAATCTCGAAAATCAAACGATCGCATGTTTGACGTGAAAAACGAAGACTTCTACTATGGCATGTATTAAATCAAATTGTTTCTCTCGATCCAAGGCAACCTCTGAAATCACTTTTGTGAGACCTTGATATACAAAATGTCGACATTTTCGCCCAAAACGTTATTTCACATATTCCAAAATTACTCAATATGCTTGTTCAAAATATCTCTTTTATTTAGCACCACAAGATTCGTCTTCAAAAGTACTTTAAGGAAGCTTAAGGAGATATGGCATGGGGATCGCATTTTATATAGCCGAGTGATACGAAATAGATCCACCAAGTCGGTAAAGAGCCAGAAATTCCCATTTCGAGTGAAAAATTGGTCGGCGATAAATAACCGATTTTGGTAGACAAAAAATGCATTTCTCATGAATAGATGGATGTATTTGATGCTAATAAGAAGAGGATTGCGAATGGAAGAGTACTTAAGCTTAGCCTGGCTACCTGGCCATGCTTTTTATTATATATTGTCAAATTCAATACATAGTTTCGAGGATTTTAGCTATTATAAATTTTATGAAATGATATTAAGGCTTTACAACGTGTAAGGGTGGGCGACTTGTATTACACTTTCGTAAAGCATAAACACCATCCCTTCTCGTAATGATGACAAAGGTGCGACTATGAATAAAATCTGACAACTCAATTTGTGGCAAGAATTACACATGTTGCTACCGTAGTCGTGCGATACAACGGTCTTTACGATAAAACAAAAACGTTGCATGAATTAAATAGTAGTAGAATGCCAAATCAAGAGCAAGAGCAACGCTCTAATGAACATTGTATAGTACGTTTACCAGCTGTATACTTTATTTGTTATTACTTTGTTGATCCTGCAATGTAGAGGGAGCCATTCCGAAATCTTGAGGGGTAGAAATGTCTAGTTCGATGCATATTGCCTTGATGGAAGCATAATGATGGATCTATGTAATAAGGATGGATTCAGTTTTTTGTAGTAATAACCAGCCGTCGTACGCAATCCAACTCACTGCATGTATACAGCTATAGAATAGCTCTCTCCCAAATGAAGATGCAAACCGATATTTGTTCTCATTAGCCGCATCAATCGTTGCCAAAAGAGTTAATGGCTGCTCTAGTGGGATGTGATCATGCTTCTTTATTACTGACAGCAACTGCTCCAAATACTGAATAGCGGTAAATCGGTTCGTTTCTGACGGATTCTAAATAAGCGAGTCAATCAGTCAAAGATGATCTTTATCCCACATCAAGTTTTTGGTATTACATTTCGTGCTCTTATATCATAATCCACTACCCAATCAGATGGAATGGATTGGCATTGCTTGTACAGCAAGTTGAAATGATCAGATACATGTCTATATTTCAACTCTTTCTTAGTGTTCTGCATAGCAACACTGTAATTTCCCTAGCTAATACCTAATGTGTTTGCCTATGGTGCCTCCAAACATGACTTTGGAAGTCTGGGTATATTGTTCGTCGTCTAATGTGTGGATGAGATCAATGGCTTGCTGGATAATGTCGCATGCCATTTCTTGTATAGGCACATGGTCCTTTTTTTCTTGAGGAGGAGAGTGTGGAGCTGTTATTGTATCGTACACGGGTAAAGACATGTTTTTTTGTTGGTTATGAAAAATGGAAAAGAAGGAAAAAACAATCATTTGAATGAAATCAAATTTATATAGCATTTGAAGGCAATTCATGTGACGTTTGGCTGACCGCATGCTACTTCTACATCCCATCCCATCAAAATCCTGCAGTTTTTCGAGCTGAAAAAATGATTTCCCACATGCATTGTTCAAAAGCAAAGATCATTTGACATGTGAGGGCATTTCAGTGTTTATGCCTGGGGCATATTTTTGCATGATGGGAGTCCAGACAAGCGCTGCAAAGCCAGGTTGAATAGCTGCGTTCATATCATCAAGGCTACTAGCATCCTCTTGGTGACAATATAATACAAGAATGACATGTTGAACACACGCTAATGCACCGAGATCATTAGGAATATGACGTAGAGTTGCAAATATTGCGAATCTGGTAAAATTGCCATATTTACCATGAGCATTGTGTGTCAAGTGAGCGTTTGCTCTCATGTATACACTCTCTTTATTTTCATGCTGGTCGTTTACATCAACATGTAAGGTATAGGCTCTCTTAGGGCTATAGCTGAATAGGAGCTATAGTTGCCCACCACATGTATATACCGGATGGCATGCCAATAAAGAGTGTGGATTCAAAAGCGTTTATGATTTACAGCATGCCATGTTCAGTAGAAAACTCATTGAAATCAATCATTATTCAAATCCAATCCATCTGTCCAACATGCCTCTTTGCGATGCTCTGCTGGCCAGCTGCTCATACCTCCCTATACATATCCGGCTTGAAAAGAGATGCTTCTTTTTATGTCCAATGGCGTTTCTCGACGTACTACAAAATGTATTTCATTGCCGCTCTTCAAATAAGCATTTCTCCTCCTCGGTGAGAGAAATTGCCCTGCTTGTTCTTTTGTTCGCATATATATACACACAGCTTTCAACATGAAAATTAGTTTAGGCACGTATCTACCTAAACTAGCCTTGGTAGTTGTGTTCTCAACCACCGTGGCAAATGCAATGAAGTTTGAAGACTTCAAGACCTGTTCGCAATCTGGCTTTTGTCGTCGCAACAGAGCCTATGCGGATGAAGCGTCTCTCGATTCGTCTCCTTATACCTTGGTCAAAGACTCCATCTCTCTATCCAACAACAAAGTCCATGCCGACATTAAAAACACAGACACGCAGGTTATCTTGACATTGGATTTGCACATTCTTCAAGACAACACAGCACGCGTTCGCATCAACGAAAAGACACCCATCAAGCCTCGTTACGACGAGCACGGCAAATACACATTGTTGCAGGAACCCGAATTGGTGGACATGCTGTCTTCTGAACAGACACACGAAGGCGCCGTTGTTCTGCGCATGGACACGACGCGCAAGATTGTGATTCATCCTCAACCTGTGCGTATCGAATTCTTGGTGAACGATGAACCTGTCATCACTTTGAACGATCGTGGCTTTTTCCATTTTGAACATTTGCGCACCAAAGATACGCACAAACCCAAGATGGTGGAGAAGAAGAACGAAGATGGTACTGTCAGTACAGTTGAAGCTGAATGGGAGAAGGATCTGTGGGAAGAGACTTTCAAGACCTGGACTGATCCCAAGCCCAACGGCCCTGAATCCATTGCCATGGATATTAGTTTCCATGGTTTCCCCAACGTCTACGGCATCCCCGAACATGCTTCCAGCCTTGCCTTAAAGGAGACTCGTGGTGGTGAGAACGCTTATACCGAGCCCTATCGTCTTTACAATACCGATGTATTTGAGTATGCGTTGGATAGTCCTACTGCTCTTTACGGTGCCGTGCCTTTGATGATTGCTCACAAGCAAGGCTTGTCAGCCGGTGTATTTTGGATGAATCCTGCCGAGACCTGGATCGACATTGTAAAGACCAAGTCTGAGGGAGGTGTCAAGGTATGTAGAGTCGTCTCATGGCAGTTCGCTCGTTTACTAATTAATAGAACCACAGGCCTCTGCTCAAAAGGTATTGGGATTGCACAAGGAAGGAGGCACTTCAACACAGACACACTGGATGTCAGAGGCTGGTGTGCTCGATCTGTTTGTCTTTTTCGGCCCCTCCACCAAGGACATCCTTCGCCAATACAGTCGACTGACCGGCCCTCCTGCCATGCCTCAAATGTTTGCTGTGGGCTACCACCAATGTCGCTGGAACTACATCAACCAAAGAGACGTGTTGGAGGTGGATAGACAGTTTGATGAAAACGACATGCCCTACGATGTGATTTGGCTCGACATTGAGTACACGGATGAGAAAAAGTACTTTACCTGGGACACGCCCAAGTTCCCTGACTCTATTGGAATGGAAGAGGCTCTGGACGACAAGGGCCGCAAACTAGTGGCTATTGTGGATCCTCATATCAAGCGTGCTGACAACTATCGCGTCTGCGACGAGGCCAAGTCAAAGAACCTGTTTGTCAAGAAGCCCGATGGTGCCGACTACGAAGCTTGGTGCTGGCCAGGTCAGTCCTCTTGGGTCGATTTCGTGCACAAGGAGTCCTACGACTGGTGGAAGAAGCAATTTGCCTTTGACAAGTTCAAGGGAACGCGCGAGAATGTCCACATCTGGAACGACATGAATGAACCCTCCATCTTTAACGGGCCTGAGATCACCATCCAGAAAGAAATGATCCATGACGGCAAATGGGAGAACCGTGTGCTGCACAATCTGTATGCTCATCTCTCTCACATTGCTACTGCCGACGGTGTTCGTGAACGCACAGAGGTCCAAAAGCGTCCCTTTGTTTTGGCTCGTGGCTACTATGCTGGTGTGCAGCGTGCTGGCCCCATCTGGACGGGCGATAACATTGCCAACTGGGAGTCTCTCAAGTATACCAACCCCATGATTTTGTCCAACAGTATGGGCGGTGTCCCCTTCACAGGCGCTGATGTACCTGGCTTCTTTGAGAACCCTACTTCCGAACTGCTGGCTCGTTGGTACCAAGCTGCCACCTATCAGCCCTTCTTCCGTGGCCATGCTCATATTGATACCAAGCGTCGTGAGCCTTACTTATCAGCAGAGCCTTACAAGTCCATCACCCGCGATACCTTGCGTGAGCGCTATGCTCTCTTATCACACTGGTATACCTTGTTCTATGATGCCTACAAGAACGGCACTCCCATGATGCGCCCCATGTTTATGGAGTTCCCTGAGGATGAGTCTGTATTCACAATGGATGATCAGTTCATGGTAGGTGATTCCATCTTGGTCAAGCCCATTACCACCGAAGGAGCCGTGACCACAGACGTCTATTTCCCTGGCGAGGGACCTTGGTATCATACCAAATCCCATGAGCAAGTCGCCAAGTTGGGTTGGCAGACGGTGGATGCTCCTTTGGACACGATTCCTGCTTTTTACCAAGGTGGCCGCATTATCCCTCGTCGTGAGCGTGTGCGTCGCAGCTCTCCAGCCATGCGCTTGGATCCCTTCACACTGGTCGTTGCCAAGAACCAACAAGGAACCGCTCAAGGCCGCTTGTACATGGACGACGAAGAGACCTACGCATTCCAAAACGGAGCCTACACCCACACTGAATTCAACTTTGCCGACAACGCATTGACATGCAAGGACATCCACGAAAATGCCTCCAGCAACGAAGCCAAGGCATTCGCCCAGACTGTGGAACAGGTGCGTATTGAGCGTATCCACATTTTGGGCCAAAGCAAGAAGCCATCTGGTGTCAAGGTTGTTACACAACAGGGCAAGACAATCGAGAGTGAATTCACCTTTGACGGCCAAAAGCAAACCGTTACCATCAAGGACCCCAAGGTGTCTGCAACTCAATGCGGCTGGTCTATCATTGTTTATTGAATAAATGTGCGTGTTTTTTATTATCTGGATGTGTGCGCTAAAGTAACTGAGCTCTGTAATGAATGCATTTGATGTTTGCCGGAGGAGATGAGTGATTTGATTTGATCCTATATATGCCATGATGTGTGTTATTAGTGTGATGCGTACACATGTCCATGACAGCAGGTGCTTACAATGTTCTTTTCACTGCGGTGGCGCTCAAAGTCGGCTCTAGCCCACTGTATCAATTCTTTCGCATCCCTCTTGTCCATGCCTTTAGTACAGCGCACAATCTGTCGGTATAAGGAGATGACCTGGCCTCGCAGCAGAAACTAGCGCTAATGAATGAGTCGATGGAACATGTGCAACTCTTTGTTGGATACATACGTGATCTAGCGTCAGTCCCTCTTGAAAGAACTTGGGCATAGGAGGTGCTTTATGGAGTCGAATCAGTGTAGGTAACATGTCAGTAGGTGGGCTATGCGGGGTCAACGAGAAGGAGAGGGGTAGCAACCAACAAGATGTGTTCCATTTCAACTTCTCGGTGATTGTAATAATAACCCTGTCACTTTTCACAGCTTTTTTTCGCTACATCCCAATTGCAACCCCATCCCTCATCTCTTCCTTACTTGTACTCTAGACACAACAACAACACTATACAACATGAGACAAAACTTTATTGGTATGGTCGTTAGCAATGCTATGCAAAAGACAATCAAAGTGAAGGTCACCAGCCAAAAGCTTCATCCCATTGTTCTCAAGGTAGGACGCACATCACACATACCAGCACACACCCCTGGTTATTGTATGCTAAACTCGATTTTGCAATAGACTATCAAAACACACAAAAACTACCTCGTTCACGACGAAAAGGAAGCCTGCAAGTTGGGCGATGTTGTGCGCATTGAAGCCTGCAGACCTTTAAGTAAACACAAGCATTTCGCCGTTGCCGAAGTCATCAGAAGCGTCAAGGGTTCAGCCACCTCTGTATAGATCAAACTTAAGCAATCATTAACTCAACAATAAAGAAGAACAATATCAGTGTGATGTAAATAGACATTCAAAAAGACACAAGGAGAGATCATGTACCATACATGGCAACGCTTTCATTTTGGTGGATATAACATTTTGTTTTTGTTGGATCTCTGTACGCTCATCAAAGCGATGTATTTTATCGTCAATAATGTGTCAGGACAACGCAATGGCTAGGATAGTCTTTGCTGGATACATACTGTCAGGACTTTACAGGTTATGCTATCATGGAAAATCACATATTAGCATATCGGGATGCCAATCAAATACTGTTCATTTGACAGATTTGCTGTTCTCCTGTGAATGCGAACCGACATTACAGTGTGGATGCCAGGTTTATTGGGCGCTGTGGGTACATTTTGCTGTCATTTACTCTAAGGATTGTCTCTTGAAAGATATTGACACTTGTTTATATTGAAGAATCTGACAAGTATATACTCAGAGATACACAGATTGCAGTTTGTCGCTTATGATTGACACTGCTGTGAGCCTTCTCTTGAATAAAAGAGAAGCAAACTATACCATATAGAGAGTACCACATGGTTTTTACAGGTTAATGGCTAGATAGATAACACTGCATTCGGTGTATGCTAGAATGCTGATTCTACAGATTTGATCTGTCCAACTTACCAATCACATCCAGAGATGTGCTTGTAACATATGACAATCCAATCAGATCAGCAACTGTCGCTTATAAAATATTTTCTTTTTTACATCTAAAAGGCACACTACTTGTTAGGCTTCTTTTCTTCTTCTTGTTTCTCCAGTTGATCAATTTTTCCCCCCCACTTTGCAATAACAACACCATGTCTAATTTGTTAGAAATTAGCTCTGATGAGCAATTTGGCGACCTCCTCTCCAAGAAGGATACTGTCTACGTCTTGAATTTTTGGGCCTCTTGGGCTGAACCTTGCCAACAAATGAACGAAGTCTTTGCTGAACTTGCGGGTAAGTTCCCTGCTCTCCAATTCCTCAAGGTAAGTCGGATGCGGGTTGGTATTCACCAAAGAGTCTAATTGATATCCTCTTTGCGGCTACAGATTGAAGCAGAAGAATACCCTGATATCTCTGAAACTTTTGAGATTTCTGCCGTTCCTACTTTTATTGTGCTCAAGGTAAGATGGACATGTGAGTGTGGTTGATCTGTCTCTGATGGATGTGGTTAGGGTGGCAAAATTGCTGAACAAATCGAAGGTGCAAAGGCTGCCGAATTAACAAACGCCGTAGCCAAGCATGCAAAGGGTGTGCTGAATAAGTTTGCCGGTTCCGCAGCTGCTGGCACAGACAACGGAGCAAAGCCTGTCAAAGATCTGAATGCCCGTCTCAAGGCACTTGTGAATAGCGCACCTGTCATGATTTTCATCAAGGGTACTCCTCAACAGGTAAATGCAACTGGAGTGGATTTTTGGGATTTGATTAGTAATACAATGTGTAGCCTCGTTGCGGTTTCTCTCGCCAACTGGTCGAGTTATTAGGAGAGGAGAAGGTCAAATACAGTTCATTCAATATTCTTGCAGATGAGGATGTTCGTCAAGGTATGCACATATATATATCATGTATGATGTAAAATCAGGGCGATTACTAACATATCAACATAGGTTTAAAGGCTTACTCTGATTGGCCAACATACCCTCAAGTGTATGTCAATGGAGAGTTGATGGGCGGTTTAGATATTATCAAAGAGATGATTGCATCAGGCGAGTTCAAGGAAATGTTACCCAAAGAAAAGGATCTCAGCACTCGTCTCCAAGAACTGATCGAAAAGCAATCTGTCATGGTGTTTATCAAGGGCACACCCGAGGAACCTCGTTGTGGATTCTCAAGACAGTTGGTTGCCTTGTTGAACGACAGACATGTTAAATACGGCTATTTCGATATCTTATCAGATGACGAGGTCAGACAAGGCATGAAGGCTCACGTAGACTGGCCAACATTCCCCATGCTGTTCTACAAGGGCGAATTATTGGGTGGTTTAGATATTGTAAAGGAAATGGTAAGGTTTTTATTATGATTTCATGACGGATGTTGTTTACCAACTAGTTTTGACTTAGATTGAGAGTGGTGAATTTGATCAAGTTTTAACTGCTTAAAGAAATTGTGTGTGTATAAAGTTTAAATAAAATTATAATCCAACTGGGGCTGCAGTAACTCTTGTGTCTCTTTCAAGTCTTGTGAATGTTGCAATCTTCTCTTTGCATGAGGGACAGTGATGAGTAACGTCCTTTGTGTAGGGGAAAATGAATGGGATCAAGCAGCCTCCGCTATGGCAACCGGCCAAGAAGAGTCCTGCAACCGACAATCCAGTGCATAAACCAGAATCGTAATCCAAAACTGTATAGACCAACTGTTGGCAATAAGGGCATTGCACTAATTCAGACGATGTCTTTAATGCGGTAATCGGTTGAACTGCATGCTGCTGCGATTGTGATTGTGTCTGTGCTTGCTGTTGAGAAGGAGGAAGAGGATGCGTGGTATTGGGCGGTGCCATACTACCGTAATACATTACAGGAGGCCTTGGTTCGTTGGGTTGCTGGTTTTGAGGAGCAGCAGGTGAGGATGCTTGTTGGTATTGAGGATATGGGTATGCTGGTTGTTGCTGTTGCTGGTATGGGCTGTATTGTGGGTAAGGTGCTTGCGGCATGTTTGTATAGCTGGGCGATGACACTGAATAACTAGGAGGCAAATCATCCTGGGATGGTAGCTTTGGATAAACAGAGGCAATATGCTGTTGTTGTTGTTGTTGCTGTTGTTGTTGCTGTTGTGGTTGTTGTTGCTGTTGTGGTTGTTGTTGCTGTTGTGGTTGTTGTTGCTGTTGCTGTTGTGGTTGTGGGCGATATGGAGATGAAGGCTGTGGTGGTGGTGGCAACTCCAAATGAGGGTTGTTGTGTAAATTGCTCATTTTTACAGATGGCTTCTATTTTAAAAAGTAAAAGAGATGAAAAAGAAAAGCCCTTTTTATCATCGAACAGAGAAATTTATACGTAGTCGAGCTCGTAAGAGTATAATCATCTGACCAGAAAACCAAGCAATCTTGGCAAAAAGATCATTGTTGGTGACACCCTAAAGACTGATTTAGTCATAGGGTGTGGCTAAGGTCACCATCCTTTAACGCTTTGTAGGTTAGGTGCCTGAGGGGTGGCATTTTTCGCCCAAGTGTCGAACGCCCTAAAATTGCCTCAGACTGATTCACAAAATAGGGTCATCATTGGGAGTAAATGCTTGTTGAAGAGAATGAAGCGTTTGCCTTTGTAATGTATTGACATTTGCATTAGATCAGTCATTCGCGATCTTCAGTAATAGTAAAAACAGCATTTGTTTACGAGGTGGGTTCCTGTATGCTACAGGCATGTGAATCTCAAGAAGGCGTCCCTTTAATCTCAAGCAAAGCTTGTAAGTACAACAACTGCGAGATCAGAAAGAAAGTCGCTCAAATGACAACAACTGCCAGGTTTTTTTTTTTCATATTCAGTTCAGTGTTCAGTGCAACCTGAAAGAATCTTTTCTTCCTGTTAAACTTGTTTCAAAAATGACAAAATCCAGTAGCCGTAAAAGACAGCAAAATTTGTTGAATTACTTTAAAGCATCGAGCCAAGAAGAACACATTGAGCCGACTCAACATGTACCAGAAGCTTCCACCTCCACATCTATTCAGACGAGCCACACCGAACAGTAATGATTACCTTCCGTAGATACGAAGAGAAAGCTCACCTTCTTTTTATTATAATCATTTGCTTCGGATAGAGAGCCTGAGGTCGTCAAAAAGAGAAAAACGCCCATAATTGTCCTCAAAAAGAAGAAGGCACCCGTCATTTTTGATAGCGATGAGGAAGAGACGAATCAAGAGGACGATATAGCCGAAGAAGTCGTTCCTCGAAAGAAAAACAAAAAGAGAAGATTAGTTATCGAGAGTAGCGATGAAGAAGACACGGAGGCACCACCCACAATCACCATTGCATCCGAAGGTATTGTCAACGATTTCTGTAAGCTACTCATAACAGCGGATGCTAACTTTGGCAAAAATCCAGATGAAGATATGGATGACGATTTGGATTTTTTGGATAAATCAGGTAACTGAAAGACGCAGCAGATAAAAACTTTCCATTATTTATCATAGCATGTATCAGACATATTGACATCACGAACAAGAGGCAAACGTCCAGACAGTTACGCTGAAAAATTGAAGAAGCTGAAAGGTATTTCTACTAGTTCTATGCATGAAATACAATGCATGACTAACCACCTTTGTCAGATCGTAAATCAAAATCAGCACAGTATGACAGTGTCGAGGATGGGCCGATTGATTCGTTCGTGTCAACCAAGCGTCGTCCTCTGGTTATCTCGTCGTCAAGTGAGGGTAACGAAGATGAGGATGAAGACGGTTCCGGGATAAGTGATTCTGGCGATGAAGATGACTTTGTCGTAGACGATGATATCGTCGATGGACAAAAAGTCAAGAGCCCACTGGTCACTGCTTCGCTACCAGGTACATTCATTGATTGCATAGCAAAATTCGTAAAATAACATTAGCGTTGTATAGCTGAATTCAGTACGGCAAAGTCCATGTCATTTAGACGGCAAATGGATTACTATATCCAATCTCTCATCGAACTTGTCCTGGATCCAGCTTTTGACATTTGTAAGAAGAGTATGCAGACACTGTATTGATAAGACTACTAACCCTTGAACCACCTCAGCATCGGATCAAAAATACGCCTTGGCAAATGAAACCATCAACAGGAGAGTACAGGCATACAGAGACTCAATGGCTACCAGTGATGTCTGGCTTCCAGAGTTTAAGGTATGGTTTACAGCGTAATACCCAGTGCCTGTGCGTGGATGATCTGACGTCTTTTGGTAGTCTGATGTGGATAAATATACAAACTGGGTACAACTTCACGACTATGTGTATGATGGAACTGTCTCATGTGAAGCCTGTCGAGCAAACAAGCCTGCCAGCATGTCAATTAAGCTCTATTCAGACGATGTTCTTGACTCTGAGATATATTACATTGGAAGCGAATGCAGCAGGAAAGCATTCATCTACCACGAGCTGAAGCATTTTAGAACCCACATGTATCAAAAGGTGCGCAATCTTGTCAATGATAGACGTTACAATGCAGATACCACACAAGAAGTGTTTGATAATTTGCTGCAGACAGGACATGTTAGAAAGGTAAGAATGGGGTTTGTAATCGTGATTTCTCATTTCACCGATTAATGCCTCATTACTCTTAGTTGAGAAAGAGCATAACGCAGCTCTTTTCAAGTGTTGTGGTGAGATACAACCCAAGAGGTCAAAGGGCAGGAGTTGTAGACGATGAAAGTGATGATAGTAGTGAGGATGAGGACAGGTATTGAATTATATCTGTATAGTAAAGAATAAAATGTTTTGAATAAATGGAGATAATATGTTAAAGGATTGGTAATGAATGCTACTATTTAAAACCGTATAATAGCAGCAGTAATTCTTCTCGGGTTAAGCGGCATCAAATATTGCAGAATGATCTTAATACACTGAAAGTTTTTAATCTATACATTGCTTCCGTCGTCTGAGTGAGACATTATGCTGCTAATCATGATCTACAAAGTATTCGCTAATAACGATACTTTATTTTCTTATATCTGGTCATCAATGTTGCGATAAAGCAAACTACAAGTAGACAAACGTTATTAAGCAGGAACGTACAAGAAGCACACAAGCCAATCAAAACCACTCATCGTTATTTCGGACTCCGCTTCCGGAGTTTTTCTTGATTTCAAGCGCCGCTTTTGCGCTGATGATGGCTGTGCAATTAGATTTTTGATAGGATGCGTTGTTGTAGAGAAAAGTGAGATTTAAGAATT
>JAXQGS010000128.1:0-27621 GCA_037040325.1 Mucor sp. M7501 | reverse complement strand
ACAAAAACAGGCACTTTCAGCGGCTGTAAAGCTATCGTTTTTCAGTAAAAATATTGCAAAATTGATACAAAAAAAAAACGGGGGAAACGGGGGAACGTAGATAGTAACTGAGATTAAACAGATGTTAAAAGTGGTCCAATAATAATACAGCAGCTAGAGCAGCCTGCTGCACTGTAAACGAAGCGGCAACTAAAAAACAGAATAGCTCATGTTGGGTGACGAACAGAAATATGGATGCTTCAAATTTCTTGACCTTGATAGAAGCGATTCTCAATAGCAATCATTCTTTCAAGTTTATATCAATTCTGTACAGAATTTAAAGGCAAATCTAATGATACTAATTTCAAGTGTTTTGGTGTACGATATTCAATCGATTTTTGATGAGATAGTTTTTGATTATTTCTGGTTGTTTTGGAAGAATCAGTCAATTTCTGCCATCAAAACATGACTTGTAGCGTTAGTTCATATTATAGAGAAAACAATTGTCCATCAATTAAGCCCTTGGTTGAAGTTGTAGCTCAATTCTATCATGAGAAACAGATCATTTTGTGTCCCGTAAAAAATCGTGATCCCAAATTTCCCCTTGCTAGTACAGGGGAAAATGCCTGAAAGATGCAATATTTTCCTAGATACCCATTCTTGCGATATCTCGAGATAGACTCAACCGATTTGAACAAAACAAATACCATTCAACAGCTCCACATTGGATCTGACACGCAGGGACAGTTCTAAGCACTAAATGTACGTTCCCTTCAAAATTTTCTCAAAAATCGACCATTTTGAGCATTTTCGACGATTACTCATTGACATTGTCTTCAACAAACACGAATTTAACACGCTTATTAGTAAAGAAAAGTATGCCCAACAACTTTGGCCAGACCTACAGCCAGTATTTATATAGTAATCCAATGACTTTTACTCGTAGCATCTGGTCAAAAGTCATCGTCAAAATCATAAAATCGCAAATTTCACAACAACCATGATAGCTACAAAGAATCCAGCTGCACCTGCATAATCTAGACGTGCGACTGATACCGTGTATAAACATGCTAATACTTAGTTTCAAAGCTCTAGCTGCTGTGAAATGGGGTTAAAAGTGATTTCACCGAAAAAAATAAAGCAATACCACTGAAATACAATAGAATGTAGCATCACTTATGACGACCATCATGAGTGTGGTTGAATATACTGTGATCAAGAGCGATTCATTCACACGATGTGCGAGATAAGGGGTGCGTCTTTAATTTAGTAGAAGATTGTCTATGTACAGTTTAAGCGCATTGTAATATATTCAAGTTGTATGAATTCTAATGAATGAAATTCGACTCCCAATGAGATTGGGCTTTGGGTAGCTATCCCATTACATTTAAATCTTTGACGTGGAGTTTCTCGACAATTGAATGGTAGTAGCACGTTGGTGTCATTTTTAAATTCGGTTCGATTATATTTGATTGCATTACTGACAAAAGGGAAAGCCATCTATATTACTACAAAAATAATGGTTACTTGATTTATCAAGAGCTATACGCTTATTAAAACAAATTGAACGGTATTGGTATGATCTATGCATTATGCATAGACGTATATAATCTAGAACGACAAGACATACATCTTGACTAGTTGACGATACAACATTGATGAGATCTATAAAAATAACAAGTTTATTAGTATATTTAGATTCGCATGAAAATATACACGTATGATACCTTGAGCACTGCCTTTCACATTTTTTAAATTGGTTAGTGTCGTGGTCGTTTTAGTGATATCTCTCGATTCAATTGAGCTGCTTGCGTCTGATGAGTACGATACATATAGCATTGGTGAACTCTACATTGGCTGTATAAGATATCCACCACTCGTTGTATAGGCTCTTGTCACGGTGCATCATTGCATATCCTGGTGCTCCTGATTAGTAAATGCCCAAGATTTGATCTGACATTCCATACTAAAGAAAGGTGTACCAGAGTATAAAGGCTGTAGGTAGCGTTTATCTATGATTACTGACTCGCCACAAAAACCGCTTAACCAATTCTTGATTCTATGTGTGTAGCTGCTTATACTGAATGAAGGACATTTGGTGGTGATTACTGGCTTCTTCCCGTCAGACTGTTCCCTACCACACTGTCAGAAATCGATAAAGGCTTCCAACATAATATCCAACATCATCGTTCATTTATCTCTAGCATAAAGCAAATGTCTGAATGCCAGCAAACCTGAGCATTTTATCAGCCGGATTCACCAAATCAAATTACATTCATGATATGATCCAGTCATCGACTACGCAAAATATCCAAATTTCATGCATGAAATAGAAATCAAGGTATACCGGCATCTAAAACATAACCTCTAGTGTCAAATCCAAGGAAATAGCCAATGAGGGATCAACTTGGCATCTGTTTCCGTTTGTATAAAAATTCATCATGGATAGCAAGCATGGCGTAAATGCCTGTCTGTGTCTGTGTGGTAGTTATCTATATATACAAACGCACACACATCACTTGCACTACACTATAACTGCACAATGCATTGCACAAAAGGCAATCGGCAAACCAATGCTCATGTACTATGGGATTTAAGCTTTTTTTTCCCGTCATCCACACATACACACTGAATATCCTCTTTACTGTAATTCCAACACTTTGGTGCCTTTGTGTCAAAACCAAGAAAATCCCAACAATTAAACGAGCAGCATCATAATTACCAATAGCCAACCAATGAAATACAGTAAGTATATTAAAAAGCATTAAAAGTTTCGTTTATTGGTGCGCCCGCATTACATGTCGGTGAGACCTTTGATAGCTTATTAGTGCATTTGCTTTGTGTGTGGGGAAATTCTACATCTATTTAAAAAGGTCCCCTTTCGCTCTCTCTTTCTGTCTTTTTCTTGTTTTTCTCCCCCAACAACAACAACAACAAATCTTTCCACCATGTCGCAGCACACACAGCCACAAAATTATCAAGCACAACAGCCCCTCAAGCTGAATCATCCAACGCCTTACCATCTATCTGCTTTAAATAACGGCAACTACGCAAACGCTCCTCATCCTTTAGCCGATATCGATATGCAGCAGCAGCCACAGCACCAGCAACTGAGTCCTCCTTATCACACAGCTACAAGAGACCCTATGTCTGACCACCAACAACGCAACAGTATTGATTTCAACGACTCGTTTTCCCAACACATTATGCATCCCATGTCAGATCATGATGACCACCTGGAATACCAACAGAATCCCAGCTTATACGATAGAAGCTCGTTTAGCTCTGCTATCGATCACCACCGTCGCTCGTCAGCAGCGACAGACATCTCATTACAAAACGCATATCACAATCAACAGCCAATGTTCATTCCAGGCGGCGGTGCTGCTAGCTTAGACTCTGCCTCCCATTCGCTGGCCATGTCAGCGCCAGCCAACATGTATGATTATAACAGCTTTCATGTAGCTGCTACGGCGGCTGGAGCAGGAGGACATGCACAACACGACTCGTTGGAGAATGGCGCTTCAGGTACATCTGCAAGTAACAGCGTAGCAGCCCGAAGCTTCGAGGACGATTATCAGATACAAATGAAGTAAGTTTTAAGACCGAGGACCCAGACAAAAAAAAAAATAAGGTTGTCTTATCATTGCATCTATCTGTATAGCATGCAGCTCATGATGGAGAAACGCCGACGTAGAAGGGAATCACACAATGCCGTCGAGAGAAGAAGAAGGGACAATATCAACGATCGCATCCAAGAACTGTGCAGTTTACTGCCAGAGACAGTGTTGGAGGGATCTCATCTCGGCCCCAACAATAAGCCAAACAAAGGCGCCATCTTGAGAAAGTCAGTGGATCATATCAAACAGTTGCAGCAGGAATTGTCAAACTATCTTGTCAAGGTGGAGGAACTGGAAAGCACTTTAAAAATGTATCAACAGCAAGGACCAGCAGGGCCGCAATAAAATAGCTTTGTGTATATCTATACTCTGTTTAATAAAGAATAAAACCGCAAAAAAATCCCATCTAATTCCATGGATTGATTTCGTCTTGATAATCCAGCTGCTGCTGTCGATGGTAATGTCCATTTTCCTCGTCCTCGTCATCCTCCTCCTCCTCTTCATCGTGCTCCCGAATACCAGCAAAGCCAATATCACGTCTCTCTTCAGCAACATGGTCAAAAAATTCCTTGGGATCTTGGCTGGTTGTGTATTCCTTGTTGTTGGATTTGCCCGTGTTCCAGCTGTTGATCAAGTCTGCAAATGCGGTTCGTTTTTGCGGTTCAATGTCTTGCACTTTGACAACTAATGGCGAGCTGATGGAGGGCTCCACTGTAGGCTGCATTAAAAGCGGGTTAGACCATGGATCGTCCACATTGTGCGTTGGCGTGCTAATGGAGGGCACCAGCTTTTTTGAGGTATGTGTGTTGGTAGGTATATCAATCTTGAGTGCGTCCATGGTCAATTCAGGTGAGATGGATCTATAGCTTAATAACGTGGGTTTGAATGAAATGACATTATCCTCTGCAAATGCTCGTGTTGCTTCATCCTCAATGACGGGAACTGGCTCTACTTCTGCTTCGTCCTCTTCCTCCTCTTCTTCCTCTTCTACCTCCTGCCTCTGCTGAATACCATTCTGTCTGTACATTGGTTGTTGTTGTTGTTGTGATGGTGCTGGTGCTAATTGACGCACTGGGGGTGCTGGCATTGATTGACGCACTGGGGGTGCTGGCATTGATTGACGCACTGGAGGTGCTGGTGGTGGTGGTGCAGCAGGAGTTGCTGTTGTAGTCGTACTATTTACAGTGTCATGGCTTTTTGCAACAATAGGAGACGGTGCATTCACAGAGGCAATGGAAGAGGCAGATGACGAATTTTTCGAATTGGTATTACTACTGTTGTTGGATGATTTGAAGAAACGAAAGAACGAAGACGATGAGGATGATACGGTTAGCTTTTCTTCTTTGACTGTAGATGTCTCGTTTCTAGCAGGTTGTTCTACAGGTTGCTCCACCACTGGCTTGCTTACAATTGGCTGCTTTTGCTGCACTACTGCTGGTTTTTGCTGCTGAAGCACTGGTGATGGCACTGAAGGTGTTGATGGAGGTGGAGGCGATGCGCTTGTCTTCTTCACTGCTGGTATATCTTGTTGGTGCATCGTGGGGCTTTTTACAGAGGGTGTCGGTGCCGTCACTTTGGAGGTTTTCCTTGTTCTGTGTCCACCACCACCAAATAGATCCTCTTCATCCTCCACATCGTACTGCTTGCTTCTCAGAGCAGGAGAACGCACTGTATGTTTCTTACCGTTGGATGTGCCCAATTTAGAGACATCGATATCTCCAAAAATACTGCTGCTTGGGCTGCTGGACTTTGCCGTTGCACTACGACGACCAGCAGGCGATAGAGGCGTGCTGCTGCTGGTATCTGTTGGACGCGAGAGGGGGTCATTGGCGATGCTAGGTGAATTGGTTCGGCTGCTTTGGCTCTGAGCTTTGCTGCTGCTGCTACTCATGGTAGGCGAGAACAATGGGTCGTCTGAAGCTGCAACAAGTGTTGCGTTGAGAGGATCTGTGATGCTGGTTAATTAGGATCATGAGAAGCCAATCTCTGCCTAAACTTACGTACCATCGCCAAATAAATGGCCATGCTTGGCTCTCTGTTTCGACTTGAAGGACATTGGGGGAGGGTTCTTTTTTCTTTGTGAGATTTGGGTAAAAGAAAAAAGAAAAGCGAAAAAAGAATCCGAGCTCTATTGGTATATAATAATCAGTCTGCTGCTGCTGCTGGTTGTTGCTGTTGCTGAACTCTAAAGCCATCCAGAAGGAAGGGGCCAGCACGTGTTTCATTAAACTTTGGACAAGAAAGGCGTAATCATGCAAAGCACAAAAACTATGGTAGATCATTCAATCAGATGAAGAAACTTTCACAGTTCCAGGAAAATGAAGGTATTTATTAAGTACAATGGCTATTACCTGTGTCTTTATTTTTACCTTTACAGCTCGCTAAGCATTGTCATATGTAGTAGGAAATCTCGTCCAGCCCAACTGCTTCTTTCATATTTCCTCAATCTATACTTTCAAATATGTCAATGCCTTGAAGCAGTTTGCAAAGCTCTTGTATTACTATGCCAACTGTGACAAATAGGGTTCTTTTCAATTAAACGTAATCGATGCGAATAGCAGTGTCATTACTTTCATTCCACTGCTTGATTACTTCATAAGCAGCATAACATGAAAGGATTTTGCATGATTTGAAACAGCATCATCCTAATGTTTGATATTCTTAGTCCCATATATTTTATCAGCTAGCTGCTGGTTGTTAGCATCGTTTTCAACAACAAGTACCCTTATCGTATTTTAGTCAATTAATAAATGTGTTTCATTGATATATTTATTTGAATGGATATAATAGATATTGAGGAGGGGAATCAGTCTTCAGCGTCAGCGCTGATCAACAGGCTGAGCTTTCTGGTGCAGCTCCTGGTTGTTACCTCCCCTCGTCTGTCAAATGTCTCTTGAGGCATATCGACACCTCCAAGAAGTGAACGTGTGTCCGTGCCCGAGCCTCGACCACCATCCTGGACATTTTCCTCATCATCATCTTCATAGTACTCATGTTGAGGATGATAATTTTTTGCGGCAATGCAAACAAACTTGGAGACATCAATGTGGATACCAGGAAGAGTTATCTTTTCAAAATTGCCAACAAGTCTTTGCTATTCATTCCGTTGAATGTACAGTGACTTGAAGCAAAGCATGGCCTTTAGGTACTTTACATGATCAACGCATGTTTTGATAGATAGATATGTTTTATGATAGATTGGTGTATGAAAACAAGAAAAACGAGAAGCGAACTAAACAATCGTTCGCATAAAGCATTTTATAGCCCTCAGTTGACAGTCCTAGGGCTTGAATAAGATCGTCATTAAGTGTATGTAATCCTAAAGATGATGGTGATTTGACTCTTTAGAAATCACATTTCCGGCAAGTATCATCTTCTGGAAAAGCAACTCTACTAAATGCTGTACATCTTCTAGTCTGAACAGGAGACATAATGGGTTGATTTGCATTTCTAGCGCGATAGTATCGAGGCCAACATCTTTCAGGAATGCATTGCGCCTACCGTATAATCGATCCAGTAGCTACTATTTCAATAGTGCTTTACCACATTTAATTTGAATGATGCCGTGCACGCCTATTCTATTGGATTCTGTTTATAACACTAAAACACTCGCAGCTTACTTTACAGTGAGCTGCATTCAGCGATTTGAATTCCATAGACTTATCATACCATCTATCAATGACAAAAGAGATATTTATAGCACCCTCCTCGGTACTTGAACGAACAATAAGCATTTCTTTTATCTTTGCACAACTACTTCCAAGCATTCTTTTTGCTTGCAAGTACGAAATCGTTTATAACGACAAACATCTCTCATATTTTACAACACATTATCCGCCACTTGCATCTCTTTCATCTCATGAAATTAAAGAAACCCAAGAATCAATTACAATTACATTACAATAACACTTTATCCATCGTACGACATGAGATCAAAAGGAGGGATAACTTACTTTTGTTGCTTACACAAAAAATTTGCTCAGTGCAACATCAACATATTATTAAATTTGATCAAATCTATTATGTATTATTGAGCTGGTTGTTATAAATATCTACATTACTTTTTACTTGGCCCTTCCTCCCTTCTTTCTCTCTCTCATATTTCTATTTCGCATCACCTTTTTAGTGCTTCCACACCCTTGATTTCTTTATAGCAGCAAACTGGATTTGCTGTCAAACAAATAGCTATACTAGTACCTTAATTAAAACCACACCTCAACTTACATAATACATAATACACTAATCATGGTGACATACAACAAGATTGTAAGCGTCCAAAAAGCATTATTCATCATGCACACTTGTATACTCAAATAGACATTGCATAGGTTCGTCGTATCACCGAAACTCGCTGGTCGAAACTATACATTTCAATGGCATTGTTACAATGCATATTCATTATCACATTACAAGCATCCATTTGTTCACAAAACACACTACAAGCCGACTTGTTACCAGACATAGACGACAATTCAAGCTTACTGTCGTCAACCACATCGAGCGCAGATACAATACCTATAAGAGCAAAAGATAGATTAGGCCGCATTAAATGGGAGAACATTGCATTTATGGGATTTCAAGCTTGGTTTTTCGGCATGGCAGTTGATGCAGTAAGTCTACTACTACAAGTTGTCAATTGTTGGAAAGAAAAAAACAAGAGCTAATCGCATGGGTAATTAGACGGTCTATCAAAACACTGCAGAAATCTTGGTGCTCGCCGTGCTCAACTGTTTCTGTGCTATTCTGGGTGCATTGGAAGTAGTTGATGGTGTGAAATGGCTGAACCAGTTGAAGCAAACACCCTATCCCGTGTGGCCACTGGCCAATGCAGAAAAAATGGAGATTGCACTCGCTGTCATTATTCTAGCATTTGCCATTGTCATGTCTTATCTCTCCTATGAAATGTCCAAGCAATTTGGTTGGAACATTTACAAAAAGATTGGTGCCGATGTTCGTATACAGAAAATGTACAGAATCTTCCAGTTCTTTGTGTTGGCGCTAAAGATTGATATCTTCACCGAGTTTCTGATTTCCATCTTTTATCTCATTCAATTTGCCGTCAAAGAAAACGGAACCCAGTGGGATACATGGATTCAACTAGCCGTAACTATCTTGATGCTGCCGATGCTTTATTTTGCAAGAACTGCTGGAAGCACAGAAAGCGAAGGACGCATGATTACATTCATCTGCTTTCAAGCCATCATCATTATTCATTTTGCTTTGGTGCTGGATCAAACATTTCAGCCCAATAACAACTGGTATACCTGGATTACATTTGGTAAGTGATGTGCGCTGTTAAACTGCATGGCCACTTGTCTGATCTCTCAATATATTGTATAGTGTGGATCGGTATTGCAGTCGATGTTGCTACCATGGTGCTTGGTATCTTGACCATGCGCAACTTTGATCAAGGCTTGAAACCCTATGTGCAAAGAGGTGCCAAAAACAAGCAAAAGCATCATGATCTAGAGCTCAACAAGACCAGCACAACAGATACATGGCAAATTGATGATTAGTTTGATATATATATATATATTGTAAAATTTTAATAAAATTTGTGTTTGGTGTGTGCGAGGGCTGTTTAGAGTACAAAAAGATAATGTTGTCGTTTGAAGGAGGAAAAAAATGCATTTTGAAACAAGTACAAGATTCTAAAGGGGGGATTTCTTTCTAAGCGAATGGAGGAAAGGCCTTTGTTGGAATAGTAGCAGAAGCAGCATTCGTATTGTTGCTGTTGAGGGTAGCAGAAGATGGTGATTCTGCTGCTGCTGCTGTTGCCAAGGGAGAGCTGATCTCGGAAGTAGGGCTTGCAGCCACAGCGCCCTTCAATGCCATCAATTGATTCGAACGGAATGTCTCGTAATGAACCATGGCAGTTGTCTCTACCAAATCTTGTAAATGTGTTCTGGTCAAAAAGTTGCGCAAGTGAATGAATTCACAATGATTCTCGTCCTCGACAATGATGGTGCCCCATCTGTTTTTGCGTCCAATCACTGCCTTTCCATCAACCACCACCTGTCTCTCTGAGCCAACAACAGCAAAGGGGAGCAACTGTCTGATATGAGCATTCAATGCACGTTCTTCATCGTCGTAATCCTCGGTGGTATCATAGGGATATAAGTCAATTTGATGGAAGGCCAACTCGGCATTGATGCGTTGCTTGAATGCGTTTCTTTCCTCGATGGTGAGCGAATCGGATTTTGCAATGACAGGTACCACATTGACGACTTGAACGAGCTTCTTGAGGACAATCACATCAATCGGCTTTAAACTGTGGTAGTAGGATGAAATATAAAATTAATTTTATATTGGTGTAACTGCCTTTTTCCTCCCCCATTACAAGAAAAAAAAACTTACGAGTGGCCAGAAGGTGCAATAAAGTAAAGACAACAATGAACTCGGTTATCTTGAATCACCTTTTCACGTTGGGCAGTGAGTTCTTTACGAAGGTAGGCTGAATGTTGATCTTTGACGTATTTAATGATGGGCTCCCAGCTAGTGTAAAAAGAAGAAAAAAAAAGCAGGGTTGTTGTTGGTATAACAGCACAGTATCCCCCCTCATAGTGCACACTTACCAATTCTCGTTATCCACTTGATCACCATAGCCAGGTGTATCCACAATGTTCAATCTCAGGCGAACTCCATTTTCCTCAATGACTATAATAAGGATGTTAGAATGTTTATATTGCCTCGCAACAAGGTGCTTACCATGAGATACAGATTCAATTTGGGTTGTTTGTTTGTGCAAGTCTTGGACATGTTGACGACCTTTGCTATCAATAAGATGTGAAGCAAACAAAGTGTTGACCAAGGTGGATTTTCCCAAACCAGTTTGTCCTTTAATTTGGTGTCAATATATATACACCATGCTCTCTCTCTTTCTTTCTCTTTCTCTCTCCTATTTCCAACACTTACCAACAACCATGACGTTGAACTGAAATCCTCTTTTAAGTGATTTCTTCTCAATTTGTTGAGTAATTGTATCGAAACCGACATAACTGTTTAAAGCTGTCTAAGAATCATCGTATGTGTGGTATGAGTATATTGTCATTGCACATGCTATGCATCCCTCTTTATGCCAAGTTACCTGTTGAATTGATGTGGCCATGATAAATATCGAGTGCTTGGTATATATATATGAAAGAAAAAGAAAGAGAGAAAGAGGGAAAAAAGCGAGATTTACAGATGATTTATACAAAAAAAAAGGGGAGCTCAAAAAAGGGACAGGAGGGAGAGAATAACAAAAAGGCACACACGCACAGATTAAAAAACTATCCAAAAACTTTTGATCCATTCTTTTTTTATTGACTGTATTGATGATGAGTATTCATGACTGAGGATTATAAGCAACTATTGTACTAAAAAAATGCGACTTTTGAAGACGCATTTACTCCTGAAGGAACTCCAAGTCTTCCCAACAGGCTTCAATAAATTCATCATCATCGTTTGTCTCCACAAGGTCTATCATTGCTGCCTTGGTCTTGTCCATGATGCGATTCTTTCTTTCATTAGTTTCCCAATCTTTTGTTGTCGAAGAATCTAATGACGACTGTGATGATTGCGATGCTTTTGATGATTGAGAAGGTTGCGAATCGGGAGGGTCTTCTCTGAATGTGTTGACAGTGGTGGTATTCTTCAAGAGCATCAGGTCGTCTTGCAAGACAATTTCACACATTGTTTTGATTCTTTTGAGATTGAGAAGGACGTGGCGCTAAAGCACAATAAAGGATTTAGGAGGTTGATTAAAACCATACAACTTGCAAGACTTACAACGAAAGAGAGAATCATACACCGACAGAGATTGAGCGTAGCGAAAGCAGTTATAGCAATGTGGTTAAACTTGGTACCATGTACACAAAAGGGTCAGCTTGTTGGGGTGACATGTTGTAAATTCGACATAAGCAAGGTATTCCTGGTAGGGCAGCAGGGTGGACCTGTACTTCAAGGTGCTGCTTCTAACGAAATCAGCTTTGTCCATCTCAGCTTCTGACTTTTTCTTTATGGGCTTGTCCTCGCAAAACAAGTGCTCAAAAAAGCTATCATTAGAGCTGGACTCTACAATAAAATCAAGCCTGCAATTCTTTTGTTCTGTGGGCAATTGCTTCAGCTCCTTCAAAGTCTTGACAATAACAGATTCACACTCGGCACTACAAGAAAAAAGATTAGCAATGCGTGATTCGATTCATTTAGAAATCCTTACCGCTTGGTTTCAAATAGATTGCTTGACAGAAATAAGAGGTCGAACGCCTCGCTGTACACATTCACTCTGTACCAGCATTCGTTGTGCTCTCTCTTCAAATGCTCGTGTTTGTACAAGACAATACTATTGGAATAACACGATTAAAAAGAGGCTTGCTAGAATCAACTTCCTATGCGAGTACTTACAGTTTGTTGACCAGCATTCTGATGAGAACCAAACCCTTGAAATCTTTTGGCATGATCTTTTTTCTCCTCTTCACAGTAGTAGCAGCACGAGCCGATGAGGCAGCACCGGCAGCGCGAGATGGCAAGGCAGCATATGCTGATGATGGTGCGCATATTTGGCCAGTGAGGTGCCTCTATCATCAAGTTTGCTGGTCTTGACTTCAATACGACTTGAACACTGTCGCGAAGCATGATGGCTCTGGCGATGATGTAGGGCTTTCATTTGGTGTCATTTGCTTTTTCGGACCAAATGCCACCTTTATGATACTGAGTTCTTTTGTGATGTCTACAAAATGATAGCCATGGGAGAGGTAGAGCAGTAGGCTTATGTTGGATCAACGCTTATAACTGCTCTTGGTGACATACTCGAGAACTTGTTTCATGATATCCTCTCTTGGCACTAATCAATTTGAAATCACTTTTAGTCATGAGTTTACTTGGAGCTAGCATATTTACCTTCAATGAGTAACTGTTTTGGGTCAGCCACGATAAGGCGAGTCTGCGCAATGAAAATACCACAGTACTGATACTTTACATGTTGTCGCCAGACTCACCATCTTTGAGTCTATGATATTGAGTCATGATGGTCCGTTTGGTAGTAGTTTGTATTGGGGCAAACACCTCCTTCTGTTTACAGGTACTATTGGTTTTAATATTATTCACAAAAGAAGAGGGTTTGAAAGAAAACGAGAAAACCAAGGCCTATATACTCCATACAAAACGCGATAAATAATGACGCAAATAACCTTTTCATCACACTACAATGTTGTTTGTTTATCACTCTCAACTAATACAGATAAAATACTATAATAAGCTGTGCCAATTTGCTCTTGTTAGCCTTTGATAGTAAGTGCAAAAGTACCTATTGGTATTTGAAGAATCCATTCTTTTATTATATAAAAACTGCCCTTTGGCTGTATACATGAGAAAACACTACACACATCTAGTTTTGATATTGATCCAACTACACATGTAAAAAAAAAAAAAGCATGAGTCATCATCCCAGTTCAACCTTCTCAAGCATAAAGAAAAAAAAAAAAACTTACCATCAATGTCATTGTTTTACTCGAATTCAAATCTTGATCGCGATAGATACCAACCAAACTCTCAGCCTTCTCGTACAAGGTATGCTTGAGCGAGATGACGATAAATTGGAAATCAGGTGTAGCGTGTTGTCGAATATAACTAGCCACTGTGCTCACATTGGTGTTATCCAGTGCTGCATCAACTTCATCCAAGACAAAAAAGGGCGAAGGCTTGAAGCTGTGAATAGCAAACAACAAGGCCAAGGCAGCCACACTCTTCTCACCGCCAGACAGTTGCTCCATGTCTCTGAATCGCTTCATGGGCGGCATGGCATGGTAGGTGATGCCCTCCAAGTAGGGCTCATCTTCGTCTTCGGCAGTCAAGTAGGCGGTGCCACCCAAAGTGAATGTAGGGCTCTTGGTCAGATCCTTGTACACGGTATCGATCTTTTCAGATATATGGCTAAAGGCGGCAAAGAACTTGGAGTATCGCTTTTGCTTGACCAGGTTGAAGGCCTCCTTGGCGGATTTGGCTGTGGCTCTGGCTGTGTTGAATTCTTGCTCGGCTACCTTGAGACGCTCGTGCACACCTTCCAAGCGAGAAACGGCCTTCAGGTTGGGTGCCATTTGCTCAATCTCTTCGCCGTATTTCTTGATTTGCTCCTGGAATTCATGGTCCAAGCGAGCACTGTCGTCGCGGCGTTGTGCTGCACCCACCGAGGAGAAATCGACCTCGACTTCCCAGTCAGTGGACTGGATCGACATTTGAGAGACGGGGACATCCAGATCCATGTCTGTGCTGGTGCTGTTGACGTTGGATTGCGTGCTGCTGACACTGCCTGTCACAGAGGAAGCGTCAGAGACAGACTCATTGTCGTCCGTCTGTTGTGTGGCATTGTTGTTGGTTTCTTCAATGATGATATCGTCCATGGAGCCACGCGTCAGAGGCAAGTTGATACCCTCCAGCTTGCACTTTCTAAAGATGGCGACACGCTCGGCACGCACCTTTTCGTACTCGCTTTCCACCGTGCGGAACTCTCTCAGCATCTCCTCTACGTTTTTACCCTTGGCCTCCAGTGCACGACTCACTTCGTTGATTTCGATTTGCTTTTGCTCTTCCAGATGGATTTGTCTGTTCAAATCGACCTCAAACGACTTGAGTTTGGCTTGCAGTTGCTCCGTCTTTCCCGCTGCACCAGCAACATCGGCTTCCAGTTTGCTCTTTTGCTTGGCATCGTTGGTCAGGGTGGTTTCCAGTTTCTTGAGACGTGCAATCAGCTCGTTGAGTTGATCCTTTTCAAAGGCAAGCTGTGTCTCCAGTCTGGATTTCTGCGATGCGAATTGAGCGCGTTGTTCAGTGACTTCATCAGAGACGCCATATTGCATGGCTTCGTAATCACGGATGGTAGGCACATTGATCTCGGCGCAAAAGTCTTCAAAGACGTGGTCCTCGACACGGTTGATTTCTTCCTGAACGCGGTTGATGTTGGCTTCAAGTTGGTCCAAGCCGTGCTTTTGCTGCTCGTAGGGTTGGAGGGCTGCAGCCAGGTTTTTGCGCGTGTTTTCAAGTGTACCCTCAAGACCTTGAATGCGTCTCTCCAGTGTGGTCTGATGTAGGATATGCGTGTGTTAGCTTTTCTTATTTTTTTTTCTCGCTGGATCATGTATATATATTACCAATTCTTCCTTGAGTGTATTTAATTGACTGTTGAGGTTGGAGCAATCGCTCTTGGCAGAGTCTTCAGCAGTGCCCATACGCTTGGTCTTGCTGATTTGATTCAATTCTTCCAAAAGCTTGTCTCTGCTGCGCATCAGTTCTAGGTGTACACCTGTGTTAGTATTCTGTATCTATCTATATCATGCCACACAACACTCCATCAACTCACCTTCTACATCGCTTTGAGCCCACTTTCTTGTAGTCTGTGCTCCACCTTGACCACCCGTCATCAAACCACTCTGATGAATCACAGAGCCATCCAATGTAACAGCTACAACATACACTAGGTCAATCCTCTGTGGATATCATCATCTCTAAACAACAGCAACTTACTTCTGACATTTTCATTCATCTCGAAACAAATCTGCTTGGCAATGTTGAGGTTATCACAGATCAAGGTACTTCCACACGCGTACTGAACCACGCTGTCGTATTGCTTGTCAAACTTGAGCACATCATAAGCGAGACGAGCGCCCTTGACAAAATTGCGGTAACGATCATTGATGGGAGGCAACGACAGGGAATGGATGGGCAAGAAGGTAGCAACACCGACATGCTGTTCTCGCATGTATTCAATACATTCAGAAGCTGTTTGCTCGTCTTCCACCACAATAGCGTCCATGTTTCGTCCCAACACAGTGGCAATGGCCGTGTCGTATTTGCGCTGGTTGGGTCTGCACAGATCAGACAGTTTGCCGTGCACGTTGGGATAGATTTGCTTGAGGGTAGCGACACTTTCATTGAATCTCGAGTCCTTTTCAGACTCTTGTTGCGTAACACTGGCTTCCATCAACTTGCTCAGCACCTCTTGCAGTTTCTCGTTCAGCTTGGTTTCGCGTTGATGTGTAGTCGTACGTTCATTTTCAAGCTTACTGAGCTCGGATTGACGCACAGCGAGACGTTCCTGAATGGTCTCTGCCTCCAGTGTCAGTGCTGCCTTTTCTTCATTGGCTTGACGCAAGTCATCCAAGGTCTCTGCTTCGGATACTTGCAGTTTCTCCATCTTGGACTTTTGCTCATCGAGGCGTTGCTTTTCAGTCTTGTATTGACGTTGGTATTGCTGCAACAAGTGCTGCTCTTCCACGGCCTGGATACTGACTTGTTGCTTTCTTCGCTCATAGTCCATCAATTGAGCGCCTGTCAAGGTGGGTCCGTTGGTCAGGCCTGCTGTGGTAGGGATAGATGCTTCAAACTGCTGTTCTGTGTGCTGCAAGAGCTCCAGGTCCTTTTCCAATGTAGCTACGACTTGCTCTTGCTGTTGGCCATCGCGCTTGATACGTTCAATGCTTTGTTCAGTTTGTCTCATCTTTTTCTCCAATTGAGCAATCTTTTCCATGTTGCTGACAGTAGTAGGGTGCTATTGAATACACACCACAGTCAATATAGCCGTTATGGAGAGATGTTGAAAAGAAAAAACTTACCTGCTCATCCAACTCTCTGTTGATCTTACGGATATGCAATTCACACTTGATTTTCTCTCTGTGAATAAGCGCCTTTTCTTCTCTTGCCTTTTTGAAATTGTTCTCCAAACCAGCCACTTCAAACTGGAGATCGTCCTTGTCTGAATTCTTTGCAGAGCTCTCCTCCTCCAGCGCTCTGGCCTTTTCTTCCACATGAAACAACTTCCAGAGCAAGTACTGAACAGTCAAATCACGCTTGTCGACCACCAACTTTTCAAACTTTTCAGCTTCTTCCTTTTGCTCTTCATACAGCTTGATTTCAGCAGCAATGCCGCGCTTCTTGTTGAACGTGTGTGCACTCTCCTCAATGGCTTCGTCCCTCTTTTGCTTTAGGTCGTCGTATTGATCTCTGTAATCCCAGGAACCACTGATTTGCTCAATCAAACGGGTCAAATCTTTGGGGTGTTGACTAGCAACCGACTCGACATCGCCTTGAAACACCAAAAAGTTCTTGGCCTTGACAAGAATGTTTTCCTTTTCCAGCGCCTTGTTGTAATCCGTGTATTGCACGACTCTGTCATTGATGCGATATTCAGATTGTCCATTGGTGTTGATGGCGCGCATGAATCGCACTTCACGCCCTTGGCTGGTCTCGTAGACGGCAGTGACATGTGCCTTTTTGGGTGAACGAGTGCTGACACCATTGGAGGAGGTTGTTGTGGTGGCGTCTCCTTCTTTGCGCAAGGCTTCAGAACGATAAATCATGTCTTTGAGGTTTTGTGAACGTAAATGACTAGAGTGGACACCCAAGACGAATGAAATGGCGTCCATCAGGTTTGATTTACCTGTGTTATACAAGTGAGTGAGTTGAACAAAGCTGTCAAATGCGTGTGTATGTGTGTGTACAGACAGACACACACACAACGACCACGACGACTACGACGGCTACGTACCTGCACCATTGGGACCAATAACACTGGTGAATTGGTGAAAGGGACCAATGGTTTGTTGACCCTTGTAAGATTTGAAGTTTTCAACTTCGATACGAATCAATTTACCCATATCGTTTTTGGCAGTAGAACAAAAAGAAAGAAACAAGTAAAAGAAACAGAAAAAAAAAGGTTGCTTGTGAACCGCGTTGAACTAAAATTAGCCATCGTTTTCCTTCCCCCCTCCTCACTCCACTCACTTTGACATGTACGCGACGCGCCTTGGAATTCCAACTCCATCATCATTTCACAATGCTCCCCCGATTGATCCAGTAACATGCTGTCTATGGTCATCAAGCACCAAATCATCTGTATTTGCTTCCCTTTGGTGTCTGTGCCTTTTTTTTAATAACCAGAGTCTCCTCAAATAGACACTGTTATTTGAGTTGACATTTTGAATGTTGACAGCAATGATAAATTGATAGATGGTTTGCCTCCTTTAGAAGGTAATAAATCGTCTCCATTATTAGAGCACACCATCTTTCTGAAATGCTTTTGATAAAATTGATATGGTGGTCGCTTTGTTCGTAGCTGTGCACAAAGATAGGCCTGTCTAAGGTACATCACAATCTAGTATTACAAGTGAGAATGGCATTCAGGGCCGAAACAACAGCTTATTAAGCCTCTCTCTTGGAGATTCTTTAGGCACGCTCGTGATACAGAGCACCTAGCGCCTTTCTTTGACCACTGTCAATGCTTATAAAACTGGCTTGGATCCAACAAATGCGACAGGAGACATGATATGAGCATTCAACTGCAACATATCGACATATGCGGTGTTTCAAATCGGGCTGGAGGAGGATCTGGCCATGTCTCAGGACCTTCAAAAATGGCGATTTTAGACACTTTCTAAAATATCTCTAGGGAATACTATGCAAACTATACAGATGAATTAACTAAATCTAGTAGATATTATTTGTGGCTATCGAATGGTGGTACTCTGAGCAAAATGTGCTACTAAAAATATCGAGCAAATCGTGATTTTCTAAATATCAATTTTCATCAAAAACACTATATTTCTCCTACCTAATCTCTCATTAAACGCTATCAGACCAAAGACTGCGCTTCTGCGCATGTTTTGAATGAATATCTATCATAATAAAATGTGTTGTTTTTGGGGTCAAAAATTGCATCGTTTAAAAATCGCGATTTTGGACGTGTGTATACAAGGAAAAAATGAAGGCAAAATCACGATCCCAAAAATCTCAAGATAATGCATTAGGATATGTCTGTTTGATGAGAGCAATCGTTTGGTGTGCTTCTGAGCGTCAGGAAATGCTTGTAGAGGTTGCAACGCGCCATTTGAAGTGTGATTTGAGTGAAACTACGACATTTCGTGAAACGTTGTGCTATGAAATGGGTAGTGCACTGTGGATATCTTCGATTTCCCTTGTCATTACTCGTTCAAGATTTACCAGATATTGTTATTTTGGTACATTACATATGGCATTCATAGAATATTTATGTCTAAATGTTATGAAAACCAGCTTTCAATGTTGAAATCTCATTTTTCATACGCAATGTGCATCTGGATCATATTAGACGGCTTTGAAGCCCCTGGATTATAAATTCTAAATAATGCACATCTCAAGTACTACGAGCATCAATGACAAACGGTACTAGATCCCTGTACCAAACATCTATTTTTTCTTAGAGGCGCTCTATCATTCAAATCTATAGCAAAAATAATAGTTTCCTACTGATACATCCCTTTTTGATTAAGCTGTTCAAGCTGCATCTTTCCAAACACACTATAGCCGACATTCAGCACAGCCTAAAAATGCATCATCCCATTGATTGATTCCTACATTCTATGCACAAAATAGCGTCTTTTGTCTACATTGCAGCAATGCAAATGTGCCATATACATCATTAGCCAGCTCATATCTACATTTGCCATGAATTCCACTTTTTACTATACAGAAAGTCAAATTTCTTGTTTTACGCTATGGCTTGCAAGACATTTTGCATGGCATCTTAAGTGGATACTGAAATATTTGGCATGTAACTTACGTGTATACTACATTGCTTAAAACTCACGGCGTCCCACACACAAGTTTCAAATGGATAGCTTTTTGGCTATAGTTATTCTATTTGAGTAGATGTCTCTTCTTATTCGTTGAATTGCTTAGTCCTATAACCTGTTCAATCACTATTGACTCCAGAACAGATTCAAGTTTTCTGATCTGCATGAAAACCACGAAATCAATTTCAATACCAGATTTCACGTAATATGAACGTATTGTCAACAATTGTATGATGGTTCCTTTACATCAATCAAGTTGATTTGCCTTGCTACCCAACTGGTTTTATTATTTCTATCACTCTTTCTCTTTTTTTTTCTCAATCCTATTTATCTCACCTTTTAAACACTTTTTCGCCTACAAGGTAAGCTAGTTGGCATGCAATGTACCTACTCAACATTGCCATACTAACGAGCCCCTTCTCTCTTTCTCGTAAATATAAACACCTGACAAGCCATTGAAAAGGAACACAATCATCTCTGTCAACTTGATCGTCTCAAGATGTTTGAACCCTTTTTAAACCGATACTCTCCTCTTGCGACTGTATACGACTCGCTTGTTGTGTTGAAGTCTACATTCCAACTTTGATGCTAGTATACTTGTACTCTTCCCGCTCTTACAGTTTCTCATTCTGAAACTCGATGCTTTGGTATCGGCGTTAATACAAAAGCTATCACGTCTCCATTTGCTGAGTAACCGATGCAAGAGTGCTGGCCATATAGATCAATTCAAGAAGTAACCTTGATTGGGCTTGGGTGGGCTATCGTCATAGCATGATTTGATGCAACCTTGACGATTTAAGGCGTAATGTTTGTGATAGAAGTGTAGATACATTTATCTATAATACTTTGCAACTATCGCATCAGGGCATAGTTAAAAAGTTTGAATACTGTTCAACCTGAAACGAAAGATGTTTCTACTGAATTTAGCGTAAAACTTGGTGATGTTTGCCCTTTTATCAATGCTGCTTCTGAAACTCCACGCCTTGGTGTTGATGTTACTGCAAAAGTTGGTTGCATCTCCCTCTGCTGATGCTTATACTGCTACCCAACCTGAAGCCAAAGGTATTTATGCTGAATTTGGTGTAAAATTCAGTGCTATTACTTCTCCTCTTCCTGCTGCAATAGATCAAAAAGAAACAAAAGGCTTTGGTGCTGATGTTGGCTTAAGTCTCGGCCACATCCAGGACTGATCTACCACCTATCTCTATCTATTGCTCCAAGAAAGGCTACTGCACTGATATGGGTGTCAATTTTGGCCTCAATACGTCTGCCTCTGCTCCTAGCCAACCTGTAAAGAGATGCTTTGGTGCTAGCTTTGGCGTTCAATTTGGCCTTACCACTACGGTTGTTACCCCTGCTTCGCCATCTACTCCAGCTCAACTGCAAACACGACGCATTGGTGCTAATCTTGACCTCAAATCTGACTTCACCATCTTCAAAAAGTACTTCAATGCTACCAATCATCCTAGTGATGCAGGCCATCCTGGTAAGATAGAATCACCTACCAATATGTGTCATTAAGGCCTAATTTGAATTGCAGCATCTGCGTGAATGGATCATCGCTTTGATAAACTTGAAAAGGCTGTAGAAGCAATCAATAAAAACCAGACTGCATCGCACTGGTTTCTATAGATGAGAATTGGGAAATGGTGGAGCAAGAATGCAACTCTCATCGTTTTCTTTTAATAATCTCACATAGCCACATCTTTTGTAAATACAACACTCTTGTATATATAAAAAAGCCAAATAATAAACCTCTTTTTACTTGATCAAACCTTTCCAGTGTGTGTGTGTGTATGTTAATGTACATTGGGTGATGATTTTATTGTGGCAACTATTTATAATAAAAACTACATAAAAGCTAAATATCTAGTTTAATCTTCTACGCTTATTCTCTTCGAGTCAGGCATGCTCAGCTTCTTCCTCGGCTTGCTTCTGTCTCTTGTGTTCCTCTTCGTAATTCTCCAACTTCATGTCATTCAAACCCAAGTCCTCATTCACCTCCCAAGGACGTTCGTAATCCTCAATGGTCATTTCTGGGTCTGGGTCAGGGGCATACAAGTTTTGCAAGTAGGAATTGGACAAGGGATCATCAATGATGAGGGTGACAGGCATCATCTTGCCATCAGCGACCAAAGTCAAGTTGTTCAAGAAACGAGCCCATCTGTCCTTGCCTGAATCCGTACCAGAATCACCCTCGATAAAAGGTGCACGATCACGCAACTCTGTGTGCACTTGTCTCAGCAAACCTTCAACCGTGGTGAAACGGCCACCCAAAGTACCTTGAGTCAATTCCAAGTTGATTTCAGGGATACTCAAACCACAGGTCTCTGATTTCAGAATGTCTCTGGACAAATCCTCTGCGTCGGTGATCTTGAGTGTGATACGCTTACCCTTTTCAGAGATGGGTCCACCGGCCTTGACTTCGTTGCTCTTGTAACCACAGTGTTCACAGTTGGTGGCCATGATGACGACTTCCTTGAAATGAGGGATTTCCATCACATGCATGTTGGTGGAACAGGGAGAGTTACAGCTGGGACAGTTGGCAGGGAAAGACATGACTTCGGGAAGACCAGTCTTTTCATTCAACATCTCGGATGCAGTGCCTGTGCGTTGAAGTGCTAGTGCAGCAGCTTGTTCAGCGGGTGTTTGTTGGTTTTCAGCTTGGAGACCAAGGAAAGCTTGTTGTTCAGGTGTACGGGTGTACCATCTCAACTTGATTTGGGGATCTTGGTTGGGGAGACACTTGTTCTCGACATAGGAGTTACCAGAGGGATCATCGAGCTTGAGGGTGAATGCGTTTCCTTCCTTGTAGCTGTTCAAAGTGGCAATGATTTCCTCGATTCTGTTGTAGACAGCCTCCTCAGTGGCTTTACGGATGGGTTGACCAGCAGCCAAATCGTCAATGACATTGTCAACCAAACCTTCGACTGTGGTAAGAAGACCGCGGTTGTTGTTGGCAGGAATTTCTAAATCGAGCTCTTCAAACTTGACAGAGCAGTAATCAGATTTGACGAGTTGACGGTCCATGTCCTATTCGTGGTATTTCACTTGCGTTAGTAAACGCATACACACATACACACACACAGAAACCCAGACATTTGGGCAAATGTCAAAAACTTACATCCTTGGACTTGATGCTCAAAGTGATAGTATGACCTCTTTCGTTAAACACACCAGCACTTTGAAGTTCATTGTTACGGAATCCACAGTGAGGACATTCGAATGCCATGATGATGATTTCCTTGAAATGAGGAATCTTGGAGAGCAGAATACGAGTGGTGCCCTATATGAGACATGTCAGCCTACCTGTCTGTCTAGACAAACTTGCAACCCAAAATCAACTTACATTTTCATGACATTTCATACACATGCTTTCAATTTCAGTGGGCTTGCTCTCACTGAGATCTACAAACAAGGGCTCAGACATTTTGTATATATATAAATAAGATAGAGATGAAAAAAGCTCACGAAAAAATATTTTCCATGCCTTTATATAGCCAACACTTTTTTTTTGGTCTGCAGAAGAAGGACCGAGAATGATTTTAAGCAGTCATTTTTATTAAGCACAACTCAAAACTGTCAAAAATGCATAATCTGGAACAATCTACTACAAGTTGGCAAGATTATTCTTCCATATTGTAAATGCCATCCCAGTAATCCAGCACATTCTTGATGTGTTTGCGTTCACTTGGATCCACCTGAAGCACTCTTTCTAGGATGTTTTGAAACACCTCACTGTCTACATGTTGTCGAATCTTGGATTTGAGATGCTGCTTCATATCATCGTGGAACACAGCCAGACGCTTGACCTCTGCTGCATCTTGAAACAGCACTTGACCGCCCGTCACCACCGTATAAATGACGCACCCCAGGGACCACATGTCGGCTGCTTCTAGTTGCAAGTTGTCTTTGGATTGAATGATCTCTGGTGCCGTGAATTGACTATGCGTTGGAAACAAGATGTCGCCGCCGCCGCCCTTGTGTCGCGATATGGTTTTAGTAGCGTAGCCGAGATTACCCAGTTTCCAATCGGTTGCTTTCATTTCATGATCAAAGTAGAATGCTTTTGGATCAATGGCTAAATGAGCAAATTTATGGCTGTGCAAGGTCTCTACGCCCTTGAGCAGTGAATAGACGGACCAAATCTTGTAGTCGGTGTTGTTGTAGTCGATGAACGTCCATTTTGTTCTTTCAAATAGCAGGTGGTGCAGTGAATGTTCTGGCAGCATGGGTGATGTGATCCAGATGTATTGGTAATGGTTGTGTGGTGTAGGCGCACTGAGGACAATGGCTCTTTCGCTCTTGATAACGTAGCTGGGTGAGACGAGGCTGGATCGCTTGGATCTACTTGAAGGCGATGTTCGCAACACAGCATACACAGAGCGGACAAACGTGTCTCGATGGGCGGCAGAAAAGTAATGCACCGTTTGCTTTGTACCGTCGTTGGCATCAAACGTACGAATGGCGTATCCATCTTGTAGATAAGTAACGCGCTCCTCTGCTGACGAGTTATACACGCCACTAAACAGGAACAATGGACCTTGTACGTCAGGCTCCAATTGAGACAGCTCCTCGCTTGACAGTTGCGCATAGTCGATGGTCTCATCACTGTAGGACAAGGGACGGATATCAGGTCGGCTGCCGTCATGGTACTCTTCGGGTATGAACGTAGTCGCTTGCAAAATGCTGCTTGTGTTTGTATGGTTATCGTCTATTTGATTGATCCCAATACCAGCACCACCAGCACCGCCAGAATAACGAGCGCCAACAAAATCATCGGGTTGAATGGCCAGTGGTGTACCGCTGTTGAAGGTAGTCATTGCTGGCTTCATGCTACGACTGATGCTCGAGGCATAGACTCTGTCTTTTCGTTTCTTGGAGTAGAACAAGAGGCCTGCAATGATGGCAATGAAGGCTATGACACTAATGACAATACCAGCAATGGCACCACCGCCCAAATGACTAGCTGCTGAAGCGTCTTCCAAGACGCCATTGTCTGTGGGTGTTTCAATCACAGGGACTTGAGATCGCGTGGTGGATTCTGTAGTAACACTAAATTGGTTTGGGTTTACACCGTCTTCAGAGAGCACAGCATAGTCGTAGATGGCGTTGTTGCTGTTGGATGCTGCAGGGACGAGGATAGCAGCTTGTGGTAGCTTCTCACCATTGTCTGCCACGACCCGTGAAGTGTGATAACTGACAGCACCGTCAGAAGATGTCTGCATGTTGTCGTTGATGTTGTCGATTGCGCGCTTCTCCAATGCTCTGTGAGCGACACCACCTCCTATACAAAAAATGTTGGTATTTGAACTTTTTTACAAGACAGATCAAACTTACGCTTCAAGTAAAACTTGTTAGAAAATGCCTTTAGTAATGATCGCTTGGATGGCTTGATGTCTCGTTTATGATGCTTTTTCTCTTCCAGCATGCTCAAAAGATGAGATGCGTTTGAGGATTGTCTGATGGCAGGTGTTGGTGCGCCTGTTTTCGAAAAGTCAATGTACCCATTTTTAGACACCGAGGCAGCTGTGTACTTGATCAAGGAAGGATTGATGTCAAAAATGTCAATCTGCCCGCTATTTGAGTGATAGAAGGAAATGTACTCCTTGTTGTCTTTGGCTGGGAACACATGCCCTGTGGTGCCTCTTCTTAAGCCCTCCAAAGTCATGTTGGTTTGTATCGGCGTGTGGCTGTACTGCAAGGTGTCCAGTCTATATACGTCTACGGCATGTTTCTGTATGAAATAGAGATCTTGTGATCCTGTGCCACCAACAGCCAACAATCCCAGATCAGAAGTGATATTTTTAGTCGTTTTTTGCTGGGGATGATCCAGGTTGATCAAGTTGAGTGAGCTGTGATGCGTTGTGGTGGATGTTGAGATGTAGGCCAGGTTAGACGTGGCATTAGCCATGCTGGATGCTGCAAAGACAAAGGAGGATAATGTGGTGTTGAAGAGCTCGACAGGCGTCTTTTGAAATTGCAGTGGCAAACTTGTTGCATTGTCGAGTTGGAGTTGATAAATGAGTGTCGTGGCAGCTGTATTATTGGTGGTGGATGCTACATGTATATCCATCGTTTTGGTAAATAAAAGGCTTCATGCTATTCAGGAACACACTTACATGCTTCAAAAGTCAGATAGAACGACGATCTGCTATCGGCATACGAACAAAGGCCTCCAAATTGAAGATTTGCTGCTTCTGTTGCATTAGGAAAGTGCGCAATATTAAGCAATGGCACAGGAGACAGCATGGTTTTGTTGCTGTTGTTGTAAATGTTCAAATGGTAATCCTCGGGACTACCAATGTCGTTATTCTTTGAGATAAAGATGAACTGATCAGTTTCATGCTTGTATTCTGAGCAAATGATGCCGGTAGCAATGGCCGTTTTGTTGTTGCTGGACATGAGGATGATTGTCTAAAGAATAAACAAAAGAAAAAGCAAAATCAAGAAGGGAAGCAGAAATATTGAAATAGACATGTATCTTTAGACGGCATAGTAGAGGGCTTAGAATAACAACTTGTTGCTCGGATACTATAGCTCAGTCATATGCTATAGATCCGTTTGACTTGAATTGCATTTGGACAAATAAGTATAAAAACTAAGCCTGCTCAAGGCATTGTCAGGTTGTACACACTGTGCTGTTGAGCCCTTCAGCCACTTTTGAAAAGTGCACTTTCCCTGTGTAACTGTCTCTCTGTTGATTGCAAATGTTGATAAATATTTGGTAAAAAGCAGTTTCTAATTAGAAAATGGGTTCCAGTCCCCAAGGTGTCTTTGAGATCTACATTGCTATTTAGGTTGAAATCCTCCAGAAATTCTCTTTTCTCTTTCAATAGATGGACTTTTTACCAACATCTGCTAAAAAAAAACAGCCCATGATAAAATAATGTACATACACAAAAGACAAGCTTAAATGTATTGTTACTCCAGTGGTTCCGTTTAAAGCAGTTTGGCTAATATCCATCATAGCAGTTATAGGGCTGATCTTTTATTCATCATTGCATACGGTCTTGTGCAATTTGTCCCTCATGTACGAAGCAATGGATTCAGGTGGTGGCTCATTTTCATAGAGAGGCATTGAATTGAATGTGCTAAAAAAAGATAGAAAGCAGTATATTCTCAACAAGGCTTGTATTACCGTTAGTTCATCAGCAATGACGTTTCTTCCTGTATTCGTTGTTTCGACGATCAAGACGTAAAGACCAAGTTGAGCGGTTTACATACAAAGGATGGACATGATACGAACCATCGATGAACTTGATTCATCCAGCTATCAACCGCCTGTCAGATGAGGAGTGATGATTGTAAGCAAGTTATTTCAACCATCTTTTATCTGGATCAAGTTTGAGAAGCTGCAAAGTCCTCCAAGGAGAGCAGATGGCTCATGCGGACTACAGTACTAGACCCAAGTGACAGATTGGATCTATCATCACTGTCTCCCAGATCAACCCATCTAATACTTCTTTACCTGGCCAATTTCGTACTCTTTTAACTATCTGTTAATTTATTTCTGATAAACCACCTTTGTTCGTTTCCACTGTAACTTCAATACTGAGCATCTCTGTAGTTTCTACTCGGTATGCGGTATCCACAGTTATCCAGATCCTTTCTATTTGATATGAATACACCAAGCTCTGTAATCAGCACTCATGATAACATGTCGCCATTGGTAATAATACAGTGTAGAAACTTTTCTTCTACAGATTGGAAAAAAGTTGGTCTCTAGACGACTTTTGCTGTGGTACGTTGTGCCGCAAGGAAGATGGGTGCTTTGGCTATGCTATGTGTACAAATCGAAAGGATTCAAGAACTTCATTAATGGTTCTGGGAATTCTATGTTCTCTGACTTGAAAGGGATATTCGTCTGGATTGTCTTGAGCATCATTCATTTATACATGCATCTCTTTGCTGTCGATAATCTGTTGGAGTCAGAATCAGATCCAATGCTCTTTTACATGGGACTAATAATGTTTTTTCTAATGTGGCATCCATCTTCTCGTATTGTTGACGCAGCTGATTTTCTTCTTTGGTGGTGTCTTTTTCTTGCAGAATAGTTGTTGGTGGTGGCTGTGGGTAGCATAACAAAATGTTGGCACAACGTAAAAGGTGTGTGCTCCAAAGAAACGCAAAAAGAAACAAACAAAGAAAACAAATCAATAAAAAAGAACTCATCATACAAGTGAGTATGCAAGAAAACCACTCAAGAAACGAGTCAAAGAAAAGAAACCAACAAAAAAGAAACACGCAAGAAATGAGCATAAATACATCAACTAGTAGGCAGAAAACTGATATAGGAACATGCTAATTTTAAAGCTCTAACATTATTATAAAACCCAATTTATTGCAGTATTTACAATGGTCTATCTCACTTGCTGTTCAGTCTTTCAGCCAATCCCATCGCTAGAATGGGCTCGACACACACAAAAATCCTAGAAAAA